>JAGVSP010000129.1:0-93478 GCA_022494985.1 Micrasema minimum | reverse complement strand
CTCAAACACGGCACAATAATCCAGAAAACACAATCTGCACGTTTGATTTTTGTACCTGGTAGTTACTGGTAGGTTAGTAGTTCCAACACCGCTAGGGCCGCCGAATAAAATAGTCCCCATAAATATTATAAGTATTTTGAAAAGGTAGGTACCAACTTATATTATACGTATCTATCCACTATAATTAAAAACAATTATTCATCTCATATTATTATTGTCACCCTGCGGTGGTATTCTCTAAGTCAACCCAAACGTCACTACACGCCTACTTCCCGTCAAACTGTAAAATCGCTGTCAAATCGTTTATCAAACACCTCTAACCTTACTTATTCGACGAATTTGCTTCTCCAAAAATGTTGATCTTTTATGTCTTGTGGAATGCAAAGACCTTGAGAGGTTCTACTCTACTTTGAAGCCAAAAATCCAAAAAATGAGGCTTAATTTGACCGCGGAAAAAGCGAATTTTCATTTTCAACTCCTCCTCGCGCATGCGTACAATGCGTAGGAGTGCGTTCTGCTATACTGCGCGCATTCCCGAACGCTGTGATCGTTAAACTACGATACTAACATTGATTACTTGCGTCGAAAATGGCGTTTTTTGTGAAACTAGAGTTTTGTAATATTTGATTATAATTAAATAAACCGTTTCCCGTCAAAATTTAATTGAAATATGGCAGAAAATTCTATTTTTCATTCAAATCTTGTCTCGAGCATTTTTTCTATAGCCCCACACTATTTTGTACTAATGGCAACTCTGAGTTTTTAGTGTTTATCATTTGTAGAATCGCTCGAGGTCTTGATACCCCGTCGCGCATGCGTTCAAATTGATTGGATAATGTTCCATAATGCACGCGGTCCCGATTTGTGTGACCGTATTAACTTTGCGTCGAAAACTAGCGTTTTTTTGTGAAACTAGAGTTTTATAATGTTTGATAATAATTAAATGTACCCTTTTCCGTCAAAATTTAATTGAAATATGACAGAAACACCAATTTTTTAATTTTTAATCGTGTTGCGAGTATTTTTTCTTTAGCCCAACACTATTTTATGCTACTGGCAACTTCGAACTCTGAGTTCCGGCGTTACGAGTGACATTTGAAAATAAACTTACTTATTTGTTTACGTTTTACTTTTGACGGAAACTATCAATAAAAACTTTAAAAAGCGAGCAATAACGCAAGTCAAGCAAAGTAAATATGTTGTTTAGTGTTTTGGAAGTTGGGTTATCATGGCATGTGCAAATTTTAGCTTCAATTTCAGAAAAGAAACTCGTATGAAAACGCGGATAAGGAACACGGAACAAGGTCGGACGTTTGTCGCTACATTTATCAACAATCTACACTCTACACAGACTCTTTAGTCAATTTGTTACTTGGGAACGGTAACTAGCGAGCCAAATGTTTAAAAATATGACATTTCAATACCTTTGATATCATTCAAATTTTAACCTAAAATAAATATTGAATGTTTTCATCTCTCTATCGTTTTATTTATTCCTTGAAAGTGTCCTTGTTGATACCCTTTGTTTTATAGCCATGAATTAATCCTAAAAAAGGAAGCTTTTAATTTTTCTATCTTTCGATGTGAATCTGACATTAGCGTATGTCAAAAACACGTGTACTTTGCCGGAAAAACCGGAAACCGGAACTCATCGTTTTAGAGAATCGGTCAAAAAAATTCACTAACCGGAAAAAGTAATTAGAGAATCGCTAAGAATATTTATTTTAGTACCCCGCGCGCATGCGCAGAATTGATTGGAGTATGTTAAAAAATGCGCTCGTTCAATAATTCTCGATTGTTGCAATCGTTTATACTAAGATATTAACTTTGCGTCGAAAACTAGCGTTTTTTTGTGAAACTAGGGTTTTATAATGTTTGATAATAATTGAATGTACCCTTTTCCGTCAAAATTTTATTGAAATACAACAGAAAAATCGATTTTTAATTAAAATCGTGTTACGCGTATTTTTTATATATTATGTTACTGGCAACTCCGAGTTCTTAGTGTCATTTGGAAATAACCTATTTTATTTGTTTACGTTTTACTTTTGACCGAAACTATCAATAAAAAGCGTGCAATAACGTAAGTCAAGCAAAGTAAATATGTTGTTCAGTGTTTTGGGATACTCAGTCGATGTGAATCTAACATTAGCGTACGTAAATAACACGTGTTCTTTCGATCAGCTGTTCGTCAGCTGTTCGAGGTGCTTTTTTGATTCCGATTTTTCCGAAGTGAGTTACAAAATCGGTAAAATGGCTTAAACCCTTACAGAATAGATACCCAGGTACCTTAGAAAACTCTTGTGAAACATCAGTTAATAAAGGATATTGATAATTCTAAGATACAAATTTGACGTGCGTTGTTTGTAGGTAATAAATATTACATACATACTTGTGTATGTAGATATTTGATAATTCGGAATATTAAGATAAAATATTACATTTAGGTTAGAGTTCCACAGTAAATATTGCAATCTTTTTTACAATTTTTCTAAAACAAATATTTCCAACTATGGAGAGTTTTAGAAAATACATAAATCTTATCATTGAAAAGAAAAGGGGTAACGTTTTTATCCTCTTATTAAATGAAAACTAAAATATTGAAATAGTTTGCCCAAGAATTATTTCCAAAATCTAACAAGCTTACATCAATTGCAAAAAAAGGAAAATTCGTACGTTATGCTTGATTGACTTCTTATATATTTACAAAAACGGCGGCAAAAAAAATTTATCCATTTTTATTATTATTATTTATAGTACTGAATATTACCCGATTAGTATACCAAATATCACGAGCCGATGTTTATAAGTTTAGAATATTGCCAGAATGGCGAATGGAATATTGTAGCAGGTGATGGTAATAATCAACTCCTTACAATGTTAAATTCTCGACTGTCAGACGCTCTTCAATAATTTGATCGGACGATAAACGAAAAACATCATTATTATTTGTTCATGATTAATGTTCCGTGTATTTAAATTCGGTACTTAATCCATTAAAGGGGCTGGCCACAGAGAGTGCCCGCATTCGTAACAACTTTATTAATTTATACCTTGGGTACGTAACTTAGTTCTTTGCCGATCAATTAATAATTTTTTCCGATAATCAAACGCGAAAGAAGTTACTCATTTCCAGTCGTATAGTTTATGGGGGACTCTTCGCACACTGAGATGTCAACGACAGCGGAATTTAATTGACTAATTTATATTTTACAGAATGATCTAATAGAAATCTGGATTATGTAAGATTTTGATTGAGGTAAAAAAAAATAGAGTAGTTTTAATTTATTCAATATCGATGATAGGAGGTACGTTAGACCAATGAATAATTTATTACTTCAGTGAAATTGATGTAAAAAAATAGCATGAAATATAAAGTTACATTTAGAAATTCATTTAGGTACATACAGAGACGATCGGTTGATAGAGATTTTGGTTAGCTTAAAATATTGGTCCAATTGTGTACATGTACAACTACTATTCAAAATATAATAGTAATTTCAATTACTACTACTACAAAGTACCTACTTCTAATTGAAAACTAGTGGAAATTTGATCACCTAAAACAAATGCATTTAAAAAAATATATTGTAGGGAGGTATATGAGATGTTTTTTAAAGTCGGCTTTATTTATTAACTAAGCATTCATCATAACTATACCATATGCTTTTGTGGAGCATATGGATTCCACAAACTGCCTCTAATCATTACCGATACAAAAAAAAATAAAGTTATTTACCAAAAATAATTTTCGAAGTTAGTAAATTCATTTTTTTTATTAGATTCTGTACCAAACCACTTAAGGTATTATGTGTACATTTGTGATATGATTAATGGTTCGGCTATTCAGTTACCCCCGATCGCCGGTAAAATGATTGGTTTTGGTCGGGGGTGATTCGGCGGAATCGGTTCACACGAACTCAATTCTCAGTGGATTTGTGAAAATTCTGTTATGAAACTAACCTGCTGTGACGTGTACATTATTATTTTTTATTATATTTCTGCAACGTCATCGATTGATTTTCATACAGAGTTGAATTGTGATACGAGATTTAGAATTAGGTGACGTAGCCAATAAGATTAAACTACGGTTAGGCTGAAAATCATAGTCGAGAAATGAATCTGAGCTGGGACATGAATATGTATTACGAATAAAATAACTATGAAAAATTTTATAGGTAAGTTTATATAACATGTTCAGAACTTAGCTTAGACTCATTTTACGATTATTACTTTATCAATATCGTTATAAATGGCGGTCTTTATGATATAACGGGTAAAACGATGTTGAACCACCATTTCGGGTTTGATTCTTGATCAGATCACCAATATCAAAACATAATAATTGTGCGTGCAAATGCGTTTTGTGATAGTGCTTATGTACATCTGTACTAAGGCCTCCTGAAATAAGTTTTCTTAAGCAAACGACATCTTATTTCAGCAAAAAATATTAACACGTAAAGATATAAATTTCTATTATTCCTTCTTTCTCCTATTTCTTATCGGCATGTGGGATAAGTGCATTTGCAGGGCGTTAGTACAGTGCAGTGTTTTTATTTTTTAAATAAAGATGACAGATATTCCACTTTAGTGCCTATCCAAGGCACAATATATAAAACACCAATTTAAAAATAACTTTTATGTACTTACGAGTAGGTATTACATGAGAACCCATTATTAATTAATAAATATTAAGAATTAAATTTTAATAACATATTTTAAATGTTTTATGTTGATTTTCGAAATAAAGAATATAATGTAATAATCAGGAACAAGTTAAAATCTCTCACGATCACGCGCCACGAAAATTGAACAATCATTCACAGATTATTGAAATAAATGTTATGGGGCATCCCCCAATCGAAGTGTCCTGGGTACACTTGCCTGGCTATAAAACCTGCCGAAGGGTGCGATTGACACAGCCAAATTTGGGGATGCAACCAGTAACCACCCCCCATAAGATTTACCAGAATACTTACCGAAATATGAGAATTGTGGAACTGCGGCAATAATAATATAAACGTTACAGTTCAATAGTTCTCACACTCCTAATCTCCGTATTCATGGCCTTTAATAATGACGCAATCTAATCATATTGGATAGGGGATCAATGAAAATCTTTATTACTGAGAGTAAAATCTGTACGTACGTAGTAAAATAATTGAAAACCGTTTTTTCAAATCATCAAACAAATTAAATTTTACAGCGGGAATATTTTTAATTATAAAAAATTGTCGTATGTCGTATTTATGGCAAAATCAATCAAAAGGCAATAGTTGTAACTTTATGGTTGTATAAACAGATTTTTCTACCTTTTTATTGACTATAAGTAGTTAATAGTTAATACGACACTTTTTTGGGAAAACAATATTTTAACTCTTCAAAAAAATGCCGTATCGGAGTTAATTTTTCCTTAGCTAATAATAAATACTCAATGATTTATGGTAGGGCTTCGATGCTCAGGAGCGAGGCTGGACTGTGACGTCCTCATTGATGAAGTTGATGATGGATAAAAATTCCGACTTGTATAAAGAAATACTGTATTAAAACTTCGACAAAGTTAAATGTTACAACGCGGTGCAAATTGTTGGCTGGTTGGGCGTCGCCTCAGTCGAGTTGCACAGGGCCTGTTCTCAGATCAACAGCTATTATGGGAAAGACGCGGGATTACCCACTGCACATCGTTATTTTACATAGATAGACTAGGTAATCCGCAACATTTACATGGAACAGTACAAAAACAAAACCAAAATATACCAGTCTTCACTCCCATGAGTAAGTACCGGTTCTAAATTTTGACCATTTATTTTATAAAACATACAATTAACATAGACCGGTTAAGTTAACACTAGAAAAGCTATTTTAAAGGGAACTGTCAGAATTTTATGTTCCATTTGTATTTTGCAGTGAAAAAAGACAACTAGGTATTTCTATATTTTACTATCTTCAAAGTCAAAATTGACATAATCTTCCTAAGACAAGACATGATAATGAACGGAAGAAAATAGATTATCTATGTAAAATAAACATATTTGACAATAAAATCATGTTTATTAACATAACATGTCTGTTTGGGCCTGAACCAATGATTTCCCATATATGGATGTATATTTGTTGTCAGGTCTCTAATGTGCGGAGTATCTACCCACTAATTTTGAATTTCATTTGTTCCACAAATTGTCACACGCAAGATGCATTTTGTTGAGTAAAAGTCAGTTGAGAATTGTTGCTCACTCACAAGCACGCTTTGTCGTCCCGCTATTTCCTATTTACTAAACCCGCTAATTATTATTATAATTCCGCCGCCTGTGCCACGAATAAAGATTGCTGTGCTCCAAGCTATATCTACAACCGCAGATAGCCCATCACCCATCGCTGTACCAATACGAGGAACCAATGTGAACTTCAAGGTTAGTGGAGTGCTTTCTTTGCTGTTGGTTTTCCTGTCGGTACTTTATATTGTGAAAATTATTGGTGCAGATGTGATTACACGCAAAAGGTCATTCGAGTTTGCATACACATATTTATAAGTCCTTATAATAAATTAATTTATAAGGCCATAATTGTCCCGCTTATCTCTATCCGCTCTACATCAATGTAGGGAACTTACAAGCCCGTACAATGTCTCTGGTTTATCTCTAATCTTATTGATATCAAAAGTGTCTTGAAGTTACACCTGAGGCCGGGTTAGAAATTTGAATGTTTGGATGAAAAATTACGAATTTGATTATCAATATTCAATATTTGATATTTTAAGTACCCGAAAGACTTGTCAAGTTAACGTAACCTGACCTTACTTCACCATTCATATTCTGAAAACCTTGCATGACGATAGTTATAAATTTAGAATTAAGAAAATAATTCATGTATTACTGTTGAATGCCACTCCTTTTTTAAACACGAACGTTATGTTTTCATTCAAATGCGAAAAAGCGTTATTATAGTATACGGTGATTGATTATTGTTGAGAGTTAAGTATACTTAGTAGGTATACAAATCATACAAAAGTACAATACTCGAAACCTTATTTTATACCTACAACAGTTCCAACAACTGTGAACGTCCAGAGGCCCTATGGTTGAATGAGAGTCGCATGCGATACTTAGGAATGGCTAATAATTTTGTACCATAGATCACTCGTCATTCCGAAGTGTCGCATACGACTTTCAGTCAAGCATAGGGCCCGAAGAAACCGAGAACCTGATTGATGCTTTGTAAAACGTATTCCTCGATTTTCTCCTTGGAATTTAATATTATAGCTATCTTATTTTTTAAATATTTTATTTTTGCTAAAAAAAATAAATAAATAATTTTAAAAATAAGATGTTTTAAACACGCATCTGGTCGATATCTAAAAAGGGTGAAACAATCATTGCTCTAATGTTAAATTCCAGGGAGAAAATCGAGGAATTCTTTTGTATGGGAAAGCGGCCGCGAATCACGTGGTGTGGTATGCTCTTAAGGCTATCGGGAATCGTAGAAGTGTCCACACCTTCTTTGGTGTAATAATCATATTAAAAAAATGCATTGTTGGATTTTAGGTTTCATAATTTAAATAATCCTGATTGAAGAGCAAAATAGAAAAATATCTCAATGAAATGACATGCATTAATTATTTTTTTTATCTGGTTAATTTAAAAAAAAACTTATATCAATTACACGTTTTAATGCACAATTATTCGTTAGGGCTTCTAAGCCTTAAAAAAAAATCACTTGATCAAATAATCGTTCGCACCAGGACTTATTCCTGCAACAGGCATTCGTTAGTTTTTCGGTAAAAGTAACCGATCGTTTAACTCAGTAGGGTGAGCACCTGGCCGGCAGTCAGAAGGTCCCCGGTTCAAATCCTGGAGCGAACAATCTATCTCTTGATTTTTTTAAATAAAATATTTTCCATTTTATACTCATTGGTTAACTCGTGATTTAATTTATGAACATTCTCTAAAATCAATACATTTTCTATGAAATAGTAAGTAAACTAACGAGTAAATAAAGGCGAAGTCAAACGGTCGATAAGAACCCCATTACAGTAAAGTCAATTTTCGAGGCTCATTGAAATTGAGCAGTCAAGTGTTAAATAATATTAGTTGGGGTGACATGACGATATGATGGTAATTGTATGTTTGTGGGAGGTTGGTCCTAATATACTTGTCGTATTTTCTATGGGAGTTAGTCGGCTCGGGGGGGAAAGTCATAAATCTATGAACAGTGAAATTTGGGGTAGTTACGAGCTACGAGGAAATAATCACTTTAACATCTGTCTAAATTTGCCGGTTTTATGAATTTACTTTGGCAATTTTACGATTGGTTTTAAACTGCAATCTATTTGAAATAATCTTACACGATGTTAAGCTATTTTAAAAACCCGATGTCGAAGTCGGAGATGTAAAATAAATAGGAAGTTCCCACCTTTCAAAGTCAGAGTCGAAGATCCAGAATATCCCTAATACGAACAGTACAACAACTATTACTACTGCTACTTTTCCTTTTACGCACCTAATAATGCATAAGTCACTGCATTGGGACACCATGTGCAGTGTATCTTGATCAAGACGATCGGTCTTACGCTCCAAAGACAGTCCAAGTCCAAGGTATAACAAATGAAGCATTTTATGTTAAAACCACATTTAAATCTATATTTCTGTGGCGTTAAGGCACAAGCTGATATGTCCGTTGTACCCTTTTTCGAGAGAAATTTTAAATTTTGAAAATCCACATTATACAGAAAAGATTCAACATAAATAAAGTCACATTATTTTACCAGATCCATTGGACTCCAATATTACAGATTTTATTTATAAAATATAATTTTTAACAGCGTATTAAAGTTAACGTTTCTTTGAAAGGTAAAGCGGACATATCAGCTTATGCCATTACGCCACAGGTTTCATATCGAACCCCATCGGAGATCAAACTCTGTTATTCTCATCCAAAAAGAAAACGTAATTATTTCAAATAATGTATTCTATTATTTCCTTTACTAGATATCTTTATAAAAAATTATCAAGATACCCTTTCCACTATTAGGTGCGTATAAGGGAATGTAGTAGTAGTAGGTTGTAGATATCTTCAATATGTGCACGAAGTCATTAAATGTATGAACCCCTAAAGGCGTTTCTGCGAAAACTCCTTTTTTTATGTAATTCTTTTTTTAATAATAAAATAAAATGACCGATTATTTTTACCATTATTACAATTAACACTCAATCCTTACACATTATATTGCACACAATAATTTACGTGTGTTAGCAACGTTTGTTATAACTGACGCGTTACTAGTCCGTCCCATAAATCCGGACAATTAATCATAACTCTTTGCTCGCACAACGGAATCCAATGCAACTAATTACTCTTTTTACACGAGGCCTTTAATTACGGCACATTACGGTCGTTATTACCGGATCAATTAATTGCCGAGTTGTATATTGAAGTGGAAGTTTCAACAATACTATGTATGGGTATAGTTGAATTGTGTACATACTTCAAACGAAAAGTGTAAAATAAATGTTCAAGTGGAATTAATTAGGATATCGTGGTTTTGCCTTTTGGGCTAAGATGGATGAGACTCGATTCCTGATAGTAACAATAAGATTTTTTAAATTTAATTATTGTTTTTTACTCAAATTATTATGTTATAATGATACCGCGTAACTACTGGCCCCAAAGCGTAAGACTGATAACTTTTTTTTCATTTAATAAACGATCAAGGCACAATGTACTTAGTATACAATGCAGTGCCATCTTCAGGCTTTTCTTAGTAGGTGATATAATTCGGTTAGAATCTCACTTATAATCATAAAGATTTCTACTAAAATGCTTAGCAATTTTCTCAATGGATGACAGAGAGTTTTCACATGCGAAGCGTGGCGCCATTACACTGTTTATATACAAGTTCTGATAATTGGCAGATATGGATATCAAATGCCAATAACAGGCTAAAAGCCCTGTATTCGTCTAGATATCCATATTCCCCTCCAAACTTCTCGTCTCTGTTGAGAAGTCAATAGTAACAGTAATTTACTTTTATCTTTGGATTATTTATAATTTGTGATTTATTCTACTTAAAAATTAAATGCTTAGAAACTCATAATATTTATTTATACACAGTAATTGTCAGGAAATGCCACAAAAATATGTTTTTACTGCAAATATTATTAAAGTAAACATGTGGTAATTTATTGTAATTTTGCATTATAATGGTAAACTTGCCATTGAGTTATTTGCGAGGCTTAGATACATTTAACTTTAAGATAGTTGCGATTTCAACAATCACGGTCATAAATTAAGAATTCCGACATTGCAATGTAAATAAAATATTAATTGTTTTCAATTAATTTTATGGCATTAATAAATAATTCAACAACATAATTAAAATATTGGAGGCCAGGATGCAAAAAAAAACTTTAATAATAGACCCATGTAGAAATGTAAGACTAGACGCAGTGTTTCTTAACCCAATTGAAAGAATCTACACTTTTCTCTCCGTAGGTTCATACACAACTTTCACACATAGGTGATATTTTGAACCTTTTTGAATGGACCCTTGTTTTAAATGAAGAACATGATACTGAGTATTATACCTTAGTTTAAATTTTGCATGTGAAAGTGTAGTTTTTTTATATAGACACAATGGCCACTCGAACTTCTGCAGCGCCCCTAAATGCTAAAAATTTATAAACGCCCCCCCCCCAGACCCCCAAAACGCCCACAAGAAGGCGCTGAAGACAATAAACACACGCTTCTGATTAGAATCTAAAACGTGTGAAAAGTCCCATAAAGGGCGTGGTTTGGCGATTATTGATACTCTCTGGTGGTAGATAGTTCAAATTCCTTTCAAAATTTATTTCCTACCTTCATCCATTTCCATTCCGTTTTGTCACCTTTTTCCAACACCGCGTCAGTCTCAAAAAACCGCTCAGCGCAGCAACATTACACTGACCTTGCAACATCCATCCTTCTCGTGAACTCCAATAGTGAGTTTTATAGTGCGCTGTGTCCCTCGTTTTTGTGTTCCACCGCGCCAGTTCGACGTTGTGTTTCTAGAGTATTCCAGGACACTTCGCCCCTCCTGGTGGTCCTTCATTGACGCTTCCCGCCCCTGTTGATTCCAGCTCTGGTAAGTCCTTCCATATTCCGATCCTCGTTCGGACGAAGTTACCAGAAGAATCATCGTGGCGGAACCAGGCCGCATCACACAAGTTACGGCCACGCTTCCATCACTTGCACACTCGTTACACATAGAAAAGTATCTGCGTAGGTACTACAAAGGTTGAGATTGAGGAAAAAAAATGGTCTTATTCGTTTGTAAAAGCAATAGCAAAAGTTCCCCTCAACTGGCCGAATAAAGAACGCGCTAATCACACGAACGGAACACAAAATGGAGGTTTGACAAGTCACATAAAGGCCGCGTCACACAAATTACGGCCACACTCCCATCACTCGAGAAGTGTTAATTCACGCGGCCCCCCGAAGCAATGGCCAAAGCTCGTATCTCAATTTACACCTAACTTCCATTAAATTGTAGCATTTCTCTACTGGTGACGATTATGAATGATATCTTGACATGCACAAAGCAAGGCGCACGCGAGACGGTGCTAGTGATGGTTAATAAAAACATCGATTTTTGAGGTAACTACACGAAAAACAATTATTATTTTAACGTGAAGCCTTTGTTCGAAATTCTTGTCTACATAAGTCACTAACATAGCAGAATTTGGTTTCATTATGCATTATTTTAAGTTTTATTCTTAAATTTAAGTTTTAAATCACCGTTGGTTGGTGATAACAACCCGTAAAACAATCTATAATATCATTCGGTTTTAGGTAAAACAATCTAACATGCAGAGTGAAAGAATTTAGAATCCTACCTAACTTACTAACCATCATGCCATTTCCCCAAGGGATTAGGCAACGAGGATATAACGCCACACCACTCTGTCCTGACACACTACCCTTGTTTCCTCCATATTTATGAACGTACGTAGACTATTCCGATATCATTATTATAATTTTTTCCTAAAATCGATCTCAGTTAAGGATTTCTTGGAGGCGACTAGTGTTGTCCACATATCAGTTGTAGTCTTTATTTCAGATCATCTGTATTTCGATTATCGATGGATCGACGTTTTAGGTAGCGATGTCCATCACTAGACAGAGCTATGTTAGTTTCACGCTACTGCTTGGCGGGAAACTCGAGCCATTTTATGATCAATGTTCTGTGTAAGCAACATGGCGGCGCTATTTTTTATTGCAAGGCACGTAGGTGTCAAAACTTGCTAAGAATGATGGGGTTTGGTTATGTACCCACTTACATACATTAATGTTTCACTTTCGCATAAAAAAGGTACTTACCTAATTACCTTACCTTTACTTTAGGTACTTTAGATTTCCCAGCTCATGAAGAGCTTTAGTCTCTTGGATCATGATATTCCACTTTTTTCGATATTTGATTTTCTGATCCCAGCAATCCCTTTTGCCCAGTTTATCTAGATCAGCCAACACATTGTCTATGTACCACTGTCTCGGCCTACCCAGAGGTCTAACTCCAGCAGGTCGAGTAAACATACCTACCCATAACTATTGACCGTAATATACACTTACTACTTTCTGATCAACAAACTAACTATCGTTCTTTCCCCCAAAGAAGCTAATTAATACATCGATAAAAAATAAGTAAATAAATTTAAAAAATGCTATCCAGGGGCCTTAGCACGTCCATGACTTTCACTTCGCGATTACTTCATTAATTACCTATTTTTGCTTTCGTCTCCATTCAAATACTTTCGCAAAAAACCGAATGAAGTTATTAAAGTCGTACCGTGCTAGACCATCAATTATTTTCATCCGTTCAAAATGCCATACAGATATGTATGAGTAAAATGGGTTATAAAAATTATGCTGCCGTAAAATATGCATAAAAAGTGTCAATTTCTTAATAATACCTGCTTCTTTTCTACAAATTAACGTTTCAGCGGTTTGACGTTGAAAAACCAACTAATGAAGTAAATGTCGGTAGATAACTAACAATAATAATTATTTATAGGATTCGCGTTATTTAAACATTATGTCAGTCTGTTTCATTTTCACAATGATCTGAATCCATAAATTTTAAAACCCGCTATTGTTACACCCACAGATAAAATCTAAAAATACTATTTTATCATAAATTTGTTACATTCATAACTTGCGTTTCCTACAGTCAATAATTTAATTTAGATTTTTAATAAAATAATATATTCGAATGTTATTCTTATGTAATTACAGTGCAATATCGGGAAAATAAATAAATTATTTACTGTATTTTAAATGCTACTGTAAATCATATTTTATTAAATTAACGTATAATTAGCATTGAATTACTGATTTTATTCAAATGTTTATCATATTTTAACTTTTTATAGACACAAGATTGTACCATAAATACAATGTATGTAATAACTCGAATGAAATAATTATTATTTACTGAATTTGCAATTTTAAAAGAAAAGGTTTTCATTCGGCACGTATCATATTATGTTTTTTTTATATGCACTTTGAAAATGAGCTTGTTTCTTGTACGTACTCTCAACGCTACGTATTTTTTCAAATAAATTAAAAATACATCATATCGATTAGATAAGAAAAAAATACTTGTTTAATTGTAAAAGTATGCATAAAGTATAAACTGGAATCAAATTTGAATTTTGAAAATGTTCTAATATGTGCACAGAATTTTCCTCTCGCAATTGGGTTCTTCCCGATTTTTTATTTAAAAAAATTGATTGAAAAATTACAATATCAAGGGAATTTTTTTTTTATTTTTACGATGTCATATTAATTTTTTAGCGCGGTTTGAAATAGCGCTTTTTCAAATCGCTCGCAAAATCCTTCACAGCAATATAGGCGATCACTTCGTAATGAATTTCACGCCTTTCATGGTGGACGGGTATGACGTCATTAACCAATAACGGGCGTTAAAGATCATTCGTATTTTCGTGTTTTTAAAACATAAATTTATAAATGAAAACAACATTTTTGATCATTGTGTTTTATATCGTTGGAATTGTAAAAATATACTTTAAATATTTATAACGTTTTTAAGAATATTCGTGTTATCGGGAAGAACCCTATTCTTCACAATATGTTATAACTAATAAAATACTGTGTTTTGTGAAAAAACATGTAAAAAATCTTTTTATTTCAATAAATCATCCTGAATTTTGTGATTTAGTTGTTAGTATCACATGCAATCCCATTCTTCGTATATTTTTCTTTTATACACATATTTACTAAATAATAAAAAATCTACGCCAATGATTTCTATAAATATGTCACGGTGTAACAAACAATATAACCGATATCAAACCGAAAACACCTTCACGCAAGCACTGCCTTTCAAGCATGATAGAAACAGAAAAAAAATATCGGATTGTAGCTACTCGTAAGTCTAGATCCGAATTAAAAGGCTGTGATCCATCATTACACCGCGGACTAACGTCTGAAGATAGATTGACCTTAAACTCCTCCATTCGGGAAAGGCAAAGGGTTTAATCCCCAATATGGTGGGCTCCTGACAGAATACTAAATTAATAATAAATCATGACCACGGCGACCACCTAAATGAAACATCAGAGTGATTTGTATAAGAATTAAATGGATCGGAACGCGGGACTCGCGTTGTTCGATGTTCGTCACGCGTAGTAAACCAAGTGTCAATTTTTTAAAGGTTTTATGATGCATCGACCTCTATTCTAGTTAGTTAAATTTAAATTTACGAAAGCTGGTAACTCGCAACAGTGGCGTATCTACTCGCATACACAACAATATTCTGAGCGACCAGGCGTGAAATTCGGCAAAAAAATCAAATTCACAAAATCATTTTACAATATTCACAATATTATTTAAGTTGAAATGTGATCACCCAGGCGAATGTGTGGTAAAACTATGTATGATAGGTATACAAATGTCGAAATTAGAGCAGAGTGCAAGGCTGAGATAAGCATTATCGACAAAATTAAGAAAGGTCTTTTACGATGGTTTGGTCATGTAGAGCGAATGGATGGTGAAAGAACGGCTAGAAATATGTATATGATGCGACTGTGCCTGGATGTAGAAATCGAGAAAGGCCGAGAAAGACATGGCATGATGAAAACAAGTGTTGATGATGTGTGCCAGGACAGAGTGGTGTGGCGTTCTATCCTCTCTGCCTAACCCTTCGGGGAAATGGCGTGATGGTTAGTTAGTTAGTTATTTTTTAAAGCTTAAAGTGAAAAACTGATAAGTATACCTACATCATTCCCTCTATTAAAACTCATGAACTTCCAAAAATTTGTTGTAATCTAACTGAGAATCGCAAGATGATAACTTTCGTGTACAATTTCAGCATCTTAGATACTACACCATGGAGCTTCTTAATAATGAAGCATACTAAGTGTATTTTTCAGGCTTGCAGGATTACTTGTCAGATACCTACACTTTTAGCGAGTTGAGCATTGAGTATTGTCGGTAGTCGAAGCCTACAAAAGATACAAGGTAATAATGGATGTGATTGATATCTGGTCTTGCGATCTGGTTGGCTGGTTTGCGTGTGGTCCCGGGTCTCGTGAGGGAGATAATCACCGATCACTAGCCACTAGCCCCTAATCACCGCGCTGAAACTGAATTCGTCCAAACTCTTGGAAACTTGTGTATTATTGAAATATTCTGGACTCGCAACTATTGGAAACACGCGATAACAGAATGAAGCAAATCAGGATGAAAAAAATGGTTTCAAATTGTGTTGAAAATTACAATACATAGATTTAGATTTTCTACGATAGTGTGATAATATTTAGGACAAAGCTATAATAATTTACGGAAACTTGTGCCACATTGTAAATCACGACTTGCTCAGAGACATGCACATTTTATTGCCCCCAGTTTAATTAATTCTTTTTTAACTGACAATAAAATGGCATTGTCAAATTTTCCTAATTTTTCATCTTTTAAAAAATTAACACAAAGTTGGATACATAGTGTAAAGGTAGAATTATTCTTACTATAAAGACCATAACAATAACATAATCTCCGTAATTTTTTATTTTATAATTTTAATTTCCCTTCTTCTTCTTGTATAAATATATCAATATATTGTATTTTTTAAAATTATCTTTTTCTCTTTTGCCTCGTGCATACTGCTTGAAAGAGTGTAAACACATTCATATTGACTTTCACAGTATGTATACCCACAAACAGGCTATGCCTTGGTAGGACTTTAGTAAAAAAAAAATAGTATATATTTTTTTATTGTAAGTATTTCTTTTTTTTTTAAATAAACAAAATAAATAAATTGCTGCTTACAACGATAAAATATAGTAGTAGATTTATTAATTTATTTAAAACTTCATGTACAATTACATAGCAAGAGTACGAGGGCGGGCTTATTGCTTTTAAGCAATATCTTCCAATCAACCCTTTCTTCTTCTTCTTCTTCGTAAGAAATGGACATTTGTGTAAAACTCTTCTTTGTTTTACTTCTCTAAATTAAAATCATTAGTAGCACAGGGTCTGTATTTGTCTCATTCAACGCTGCCTCTCAGGATGTTGACTGTGAATCTCAGCTGTCACTCCATCTTTTTGTCGTCCAGGAAGTCGGCGGCCAAGTGGGCAGAGATGCATCACGGTGTAAAATATTCTTCCGTTGAAAAAGGCGTGTGTTCTCTTAATAGATCGGAACCACAATAGGGTTCTTCCCGATAGCATGAATATCCTTGAAAACGTTATAAATATATAAAGTATATTTTTACAATTCCAACGATATAAAACACAATGATCAAAAATTTTGTTTTCATTTATAAATTTATGTTTTTAAAACACACGAAAATACGAATGATTTTTAACGCCCGTTATTGGCTAATGACGTCATACCCGTCTATCGTGAAAGGAGTGAAATTCATTCCGTAGTGAGCGCCTATATTGCTGTGACGTCACACCGCATGCGCGCCAAATGGAGGATTTTGCGAGCGATTTGAAAAACTTTTATTTCAAACCGCGCTAGAAAGTTCGATGACATCGTAATTTTTTTTTTTTAAATCCCTTGATATTGTAATTTTTCAATCATTTTTTCAAAATAAAAAATAAAAAATCCGAAAGAACCCAATTCTAGAAAGTAAAGTTTTTAAACGAGAAATTCGAAAGTAACCGGAAAAAAAATCAAGTTAAAATCATCTCTAATTGAATGTAGGTACTAGAATATATATTTAAAAATATATTATTGTATAGTTCGATCAAAGGCTAACAAAAAAAAACCTACTCAGAAATAACTAACTGATTATCATTAGGTACATAGTTCAAAAAGTAAGTACCTATCGTATATTGATTCGGTGTGGTATGTAGGTATTTACTATGTGAATATCGAACTGATATCTCATGTGAACATCAGATTTATAAAACGTATACTGTTTATTGAAATCAAAAGCATTCGATGAAAAACTTATGTGCCTCCGATTCCGTACAAATAATTTCTGATACCATATCAATCATGAGAAGTGTCAGTGTTATACCGATACGTAAGTAGCCATAAGTTTTTACATTGTCCAAGACAATTGGACCTCCATCTTGTGAACAAATAATGGTCTGGTAGTCGAAAGCATTCCTCACATTGTTATCGGAAGCTGTATGGAGACGAGGAGATCAGGAGCTCATGAGATCCAGAAGACGAGATAAACTTGGATGGAGACGATAGAACCGCATTCAGATGTCTGACGTTTTGTTCAATATTTTGTGCTTTCTTGTATCTCGGCCAAGAAATTGCTGCAATTAAAAAAGTAAAATAACAACACTGGAATAAAGATAGCTGAGAAAGAAGAAAAACACCTTGAAAAAAAATAGAAATAATACGGTAAAATGAGAGAATTGCGCTTCATATGTCGAGTTACAAAAAGCCTGCAGAAGATAGATCGCAGTGAAGAGCAAGATGTAAGACCTTGATGCAATCCAATTACCAGGATTAAGACGTATCTTGCTTGCATCGAACTGCATCGCAACATCACGTGCAGTGTATCTTGATCATTAAATCATGATGATCAGTCCAAGGTTTTACATATTAAATATTCTAAAATGAATTGCGAAAAACTAGAATGAAATAACACCGCACTCGGTGTACCAATGCAGTGTCCTATGCACAATTAAGTGTGAATAAGGGAAAGTAGAAGTAGTAACAGATAGATATTATGATAATTCTTTGTCTTTGCATTATGATATTACTATTTGAAATATGAGAAAGCCCTGTATAGATTACCACATTTTTGAAGGTGTTTGTATCGATCGGATCGGCGATTTGCCTCTGCTGGCGATCTCCGTGTGAGAACGAGCGACTCGCTAGATAAGCAAATCCTTGAACGCTGGACATAAGCTGACAGCTGACATCACTGGCCGTGGGCCCGACTCAAGGGTACCCATAGTGCAACGGATTTAGGAAGAATGGTGGTTGTTCCGCGAAGTAAAAATATCTATAATCTATATGCATTGCAAGTGTGACGCGTATATGAATGTAATCGGTTAATTTTCAGAGTTGATGATTGAATGATCCTGTGCGTTGAACATTATTTACTGATGTTTATTCGTCGCCAATTTTCATCAGAAATAATGGACGCTGACTTGACATGAAAAGACGCACTGGGAAATTGGCGGCTTGGAGGCAGTTTGTGAAATCCATATGCTCTATGAAAACTTATATGGAGTGGATATGGAATGGTGATAGTGAATACGATACAGTTCATTTCCCTCATCGACAAACAACTACGATTTTTGAAGCTTTCCCTACATCGATGGATGTACTTAAACTCTTTGAAAACTCATTTACAATCGCTTGTGTGAGACTTGGTTTAGCAAATACTTTTTTTTGTCTATTTCTTATTTTTCCAAATATATTATAAAAATAAAAAAATATATACAATATATAGTAAAAAATACATAAATACAGTACAAAACTTAAATACATACTTTAATACATCAACATTTTTTTGATAAAATGTCCACAAAGACTATTAAATAACGTCTAAAGAGCGATTTACAATAATGAACCAAAAATCAATTATATCCGGCGTATTAATATATTTTTTAATACGGTGCTACACATATAAATCAATATATTATATAAAAGTAGCTTTAAAACCATTTAAAAGTAAAATAATTTAAAACAGTTTGACAGCAGGCTGTCATTCTAATTAAAGCTATATTTAATAGACAAACACCATGGTCAACATTCTTCCTAAATTTGTTTCTGTATAACAAGGCCCTGTATATGTATATGGACTGTGAACTGGGAATCAATAATTGATTCTCGATCACACTGATTCACAGTCCACAGATTATTTGTCCTTGATACTTACTCAAAATGTTTTGGAGTAAGCTCCCGACTCCCGAGTGACAGAGTAGAGGCGATGGTCTAAGAATTGTTTTTATTTGAATCAAAATTAATAGAAAGTTATGATGTTTAAGAGGCAAATGTCACTTTTTCGACGTATTTAGTAATGTGAATATAAAGATTGAATGAAAACACTGACATGAGTGAATATTTTATCATTTAAGCACAATAAAAACGCGAAAATTATTGATTTTTGAACGTGTGGTAGCCCAGTCGCCATCTCTGAGTCTCGAGATCCCCGGTTCGAATCCCCACTCCGCCACGACTTTCATTCTTATTTTCAAGCGCAAGCCGCTTAGGCTTCTTTGAAATTAGTATTTACAAATTGAAATATGTGTAAATATATAATAATAAAAAAATAATAAAAAAACCCGTAGATATCAGTTTTTCTAGAGTTAGTGACTTTTGCCTGAACAGCGACGATATCTGTCACGCGTTTAAAATTTAAATACTTTTATGAAAGGGGACTAAGTGCCATCCAAACGAAATTCCGTAAAGGATTTTTATTTTAAATTTATCATTAGAGTTTAATATATCTTCGTATGTACGGTATGACAGAGAACTCTGGAAACGAATGTGGATTATTTAGATAAGTTTTTACCAGAGTTTATCTGTCTCTGTTAGGATATCAATAATATCTGATATTAGCCCAGCATGGGTATAATCCACATATTTGTCCACAAGCATTTGTACACATTTAAAATGTTGTCAAAAAATATATATTTACTGTGTTAGAGCGTTTGATAGTATATTAAAGATGCATTCTTCTGCGGAACTACAACACTTTTTCGCCAATTTATTTTGGGTTTAACCGGTATTATTTTGTGGATGGCTTAGCCTCAATGCGTTGTATTTTGATTACATTTTGAGAAAAAAAAAGAAAAAAAATTATTCAACAGAGGAACTAGTGGCCAGCAATGAACACGCTTCAATGTTAAGAGTTTTAGCGGACATAAAGGTTTTTCATTTTCACGAATAAAAAATGTCATCAATATTTGTCATATGATTTTGTTTTTAATAAAAAAAAAATCATGATTAAATATGTTAGCAAAAATAAGTCTATGTAGGTTAAATACTAACCGTGGTTATTATTTTTCAATATAAGTACAAGATATTTCAACATCAATTGCATGATATGTGTCAATCTTCAACAGACGATTTTTTTCAAAAAAAAATTTTAAAATATTTTTTTTGGATCTATTGAAATAAAAAACTGAGGATGCACTTAATTTACCTAGTATTACATTTTTATTTGACTAAAACCACTTTATTATTATTAATTTATAACCTTGAGATGATTTCTCACAAAAACAGCGCTTAATAAATTAGTCAGTTATTATTTTTATTTTTATTATTATCGTACCTTCCTTCATCTTCTATGATTCTTTCACTACCTTCCAACATTCTATCATCTTATTGAAAAAATACATCTTCGTACTATAAAACAGCAATGTGTATAGGTAATTTCGTCTTCAGTTGTATTCAGCTTCATTGGAAAGGTAGTTAAAGCACGGTTTGTAACATACTCGTTCACCCGTTCCAACAAATTGCTTTTAATTTCTTGTTAAGGATTAACTAACCATTCTGCAAAATGCTAAGCCTAATGAGGCGCTTAAGCTGTGCCTAATTGCTCCACTAAAACCTTCGTGAAAAAAATCTGTCTTGAAATGAGGTAAAAAATATTAAACGGTTGTTGTGGTTAGTAAACCTGCTGTTATTTGAGAGTAGAGTCGAAATAATATTATTATTTTTATTTTTATTGATAAATCCAATAATATCTACCTTGTAGCATAGTGGTAGCACATTAAGCTACCGTGTATGAGGTTGCGGGCTCGATTCCCGAAGGGGATCAACGTGAAATATTTATTTACATAATGTGATTTTCATATTAATATTTCATCTTACCGTCATGTAATAAAATGATCAAGACACACTGCACTTGGTGTACCAATACAGTGCCCTATGCACCATTGGATTGCGGATAAGGGAAAGTAGTGTAGTAATATATTATATTTTCATAAGATTTTTTTTTCATATCTACCTTGGGATGGCGCCGAAGCGTAAGACTGATTGTCTTGCTTTCATGTATCAAATTATTAGGATTTAGTGCACTTGGTTTACCAATGCAGTGCCCTATGTACCATTAGGTGCAGATAAGGTAAACTAGTGATAGTACTACCTCTTGATTAGGTATAAGATCAGTAGTTAGTAGTTATATGTTGTATAAAAAAATGCCTTTTTCTGGAGAGAACAGTTCTTTTCCCTTTATTGCTTCTTTGGTTTGAACAATCTGTGACGCGAAAAAAAAGTACTGGCCTCTTAAAACCCAATCAGAGTAGAAGCCTATTAAGGAAGCATAGAGATCTTCTGTCGACTTCTGACACCTGCTGTAACATTAATACATTTCGTTCATCTCGTGAAGTTTTTGAGGCCCCGGTGAACTGAGTTACGATGGTTCAACATTTTTTTATATTTTTAAAATATTTATTTCAATAATATCCTACTGAGTTCCCTTCTGCAACTCGTCGGTAGGTGCATAAATATATGTTAAATAAAATATAAAAATACACTAACAATAAAAATACAAAATTAAAAGAAAATCGTCCGTTGTAAAGACAAAATGTAACAAATAATATAAAAGGAGTAAAGCGAAAAATTTTAACGTTAAACTAATGAGTAAATGACATTTTAAATGTTTACAGATACTTTTGGATAAATACTTGGTACCAATGACGGTCTTGTATCAGTAATTATATACATCTCATTAGAGACAGAGAAGCTCTGTTAACGAATGTGGAACTTCTAGGCGTTTACAATCCTAATAGATGGCAGATAGAATCAACTAGAAACTTGAAACGAATGAAAATTTAAGATTTATAGGTATAATACACCTCCCAGAATTCGTCAGCCCGTCAGATGACAGACGGAATGGAGAATGATGTAATACATCAAGTGGCCATTTAACTCAGCCGATGACAGGTCATAAGCCCTGTAAACACCTAGATAATCCACATTCGCTTCCAGAGCCTCTCCGTCTCCGTTGAGATGTCAATAACGGTTGAAATTAGAAGTTCACTTCTTAAAAGATTGCTTCCTAATTTGAAGGATGTTTTTAGTGCTAACCTTTTCAATGAATCTGTATTTTAAAATGTTATAGTAAAACGTAGGAGGAATGAAAAAAAAATATTGTATGTTAATTTTTAAATATTCAGTCTATTCAGATGCTTCTTTGGTATGTGTGGTAAGAAATTAGTGAGTCCGTAACTTGAATCTCCCGGTTATCTTCGACTTCTCTCATTGTGACGTCGGACAGTATTCATCTAACACAGCTCCCTGTATTAATCATAATATTTTACAACTAGTATTCAGGTAGCCGGTCTAACTGTATCTCGCTACCGAATTGCACCACGATATAAGTAATCGCTTGTGCTCAAACTAATCGACTAGTTAAGAGCAATCGATTATGGAGATGATATTTAACGAGTAGATATAATACGACTAACTACCTTCTGGTAAATTAACTTTTTGTGCTGCTAAAGCGTTGAGATGGATTACCTCTAATTATTAATATAAATTAAATGAAATAATAACACATTTGAACCCGTACAGTACAAAAAAGGTAAAAATTAGGTTTTGGAACTCTGCGGTTTGTGATCAAAACTTTCTTGGCTTAAAATCGATTAAGATTTTTACTATTTTATTTTTTAACGTAGTAAATGAAACAACTATACAATATACAATACATTTAAATATAATGTTTTTCTCAGTTATTATGCCGTGTTTGTGGGCTTTGAGTAGACAACACAAACACACAACACTTTGGACAAGTACGGCATAATAACCCAGGAATCTATATTCCAAAGGCCGGGAAAACTTACGAACTTTGAAAACAATATATTTTCTCAAACTTACATACTTATTTTTTTAATGCCTTTAGATTGCAAATTTACTTGTACAAAAAACTGGCCAATTTTAAAGGTCCCTGCAGATTTAGCAGCTAATTAACCAGTGTCAATGGAGAAGGTAGATTTTTTAAGACTTTACACAAAAATATAAACATAACAAAACTGCGTAGATATCTATTTAATGTACAATTTTAAAATAAATTAGGTGTAAGTAATTGCCTAGTAAGTACTCAAATCACGACACTGACAGACATTGTTAATATCGTTAAGTTCACTTTATTTCTTTGATTTTACGAGATTAGCCGCAATAAAATTATCTTATCTCTGTGTTAATTAAAGTTTTCCCTGCGATGAAAGTTTAACGATTCGAATAGTTTTATATGCTTAGTTACTAGTGTCTATCTACTCTTACCGGAATACTTTCAGGTGCGATTCTAGTACTGTCTAGCACATAAATCCTCATCCACTTATGTGAATTAGATAAAAATAGAAAAAAGTAAAAACTTTGCAAGTATATATTTGCATTTTGAAATACTTTGTCACAGGTAAAATATTTCTAAAAAAGCATTAGCAAATTCAATTTTCGTTTATTGTAATACGTTCATATAAACCCATTTACAATTCGAAATAATCACTAACTGGTAAATTATTTTATACAGAAAAATTCGCAACTTAAAATTTTCACATACAGATAAAAATAATTAATAAAATACATGCTTTCTGGTAAAAATCTAATAGTTTGAGATGAAGACATTCTAAACGTAAATCCTTTCTAGTAAATGTTCAATGCTCTATCTTAATATTTAATTTTTGTATGGTGACTTCTGAGTTTAGAGAATAGGTGTCGTAGAAGAATTTTAGGTGTGCGGTGGTTTGACTTTGTAAGGAACACAGAGGTGAGGCAACGGACACAGCAACCGTTGGTATCTACTGTCATCCGGCGAAAGTGTTTCGGCTGGCTAGGCCATATCCTACGTATGGCTCCAGAGAGCCTTAACCATGCTTGCCTATTTTACAAGGCATCAGGTTCTCGGCGTCCTGGTCGTCCACTGTTGACAATTCGTCGGGCAGTTTGCGTCAGAGCTGCGGGACGTGGACTTGACTTGGGAGGATGCACGGGAGCTGGCGGCCGATCGCTTGGCCTGGAGGCAGTTTGTGGATTCCATATGCTCCACATATGGAGCGGATATGGTATGATGATGATGATGATGATGATGATGAAAGTGATATCTCAACAGAAATGAAGACCGAAATATGAATGAATTGTATGATTATTTTTTACAGTACAAACTTTAACATTTTATGATCAAGCTGCATAATTATTTCTATGCTTTGTTGCGTTTCCATGTATGCCATGAAATAAAAACCTTAGCTACAATATAAAAAATACGAACCGAATCTCACAACACCAAAGGTTACTCGATTCCCAATAGAAAGGGGAGTAGAAATTCAGTTTTATACCGTTAAGTTATTCAAATTACCTAAAATTGTGATAAATGGCGTCAGCGGTTGCGCTAGCCAGAACATTTTCAAAATTTGTCTATGTTCGAAAACCGCTCACTCGCTCTATATAATTCACACAACTTGATATGTTTACGATCAAAAGAAGTGTTATTAAAATATGTTTTATTTCTCGTACCTACGTCTTTATTACTCGGCCAAAGGGTGTCAAATGTTGGCGTTTGGTCATTAGTTTTAATGTTTGATCGCCAAGGCGTGAATATTTTAGTGCGTACGGCTGTATACTTTTGTTTATGAATATCGGTGATATAAAACGTCAACGAATCAAGATTAAATAGTTATGTTTTAGGGACTTAATACACGGAATCTATAGCTTGTTCCTGGCCTGCTAGAGAGTCATAAACATATTAAATATTTTGTTTTTTACAAAACGACTTTAAGAAAGAATAAAACTTGTGATATTTAAGTTTAGTTTAATAACTAGTAGGTATGTCCACTTATTACTTCCGTATTTCAGAAATTTTTATACACCATATTCTTATAAGGTGCATAAAGGTTTCTTTGTTCTTAAGGTTATATCTGTTTAATTAGGTACCTAAGTACTTATCATCTAGCCCAGATAACAAATTGGTAATTCCAAATATTCGTACATTACTTATTAACGTCTTCAATAATGTTTAAAGCTTTGGCATCGCGTCGCTCGCAAAATATGCATGAGACAAAAAAAATCTGGGACACACATTAAATATAAAAAACCTACCTTCAAATGTGTTATGCATAAGGGCAAAACAATTTTTCGTGAATGCATTCGAATTTTTAAGTATCAAAAAAGCATATCAATAAAACGGCTGTCTTAAATTGCCCCAAATAAAGGAAAACACGACTCCATAAATTAGAGTGTCAGTAATTACAGAGTAGAGTTGTTTTAAGGTCACTTCTGTGCAGCTTTTGGCTTTACACTTTACACCGAGACGGATTGCTGTTCTTTAATTTACGGCTAAACTGAAAAATGATTAATTGACCATACTAGGAAAATAAATGTTTCTTAACAATTATTTCGTCCGTATATTATTTTCTCGCCAGGCCATTAAGTATACACTCATCGTCGTTTTGTTCTGTAATCGGACACCGATTCAAGGCATTTAAGTTTACAAAAATATCACTCGTTAACTAAATTAATCACTGGTCGCTTAAGAATATTAATGAAATCTTGCTTTATTGGATTTTTGAAAGGTAACTACAAAATTTTAAAAGTAAAACTATCACTCAACCTCATTTACCTACCTATGCATAAAATCTTTCTATCGTGAGAAATGTTTTAAATAAATTGATATCATACCGAAATAGTATCTACAGATATTACATAGTAAAACTTCACAATTAATACAATATTTTTTTTTTGCGTTGAATTTATTTTCGGATTTTGTGCGATTTTAGCCAGAAATACAAATAAATTATTTACAAGCACGATATTTAGGTTTTATTATTAGGTGTCTACTAATCCGAAATTATAATTTTATATTTTTTTAATTTTTATTTATTACATAAATTTTTTACATACATACATTACATACATTGTTTACATTTTTTTTAGATCTATGAAATACCTCACTAGGCAATGCCCGTGCTGAGGTATTCATTTACAATACTTTTTTTTTCCTTGTAGGTATTGTACATATAAGTTCATATTTAAGTTCACATTACTGACTACTATTTGTAATGAATTCAATGTATAGATATGGAAAACAGCATTAAAAATGACAGTTGGCTAAATAGCCACAAAACATACCTTGGACTTTGAGTAGAACACAGCCTTAAAAAGAAGTTCTGAATAAATACAACGGTAGTAAATATTAATAATAGGTTTCATACGAATACGTTCGCCCTTCGAAAGGTGTCAGAAAGCTAGTCGCTAACGAGTTTATAGGAACAAAAAGGTGTGCATTAATTAAAACATTTAATTATCTGTATCTAATGGGCTCTGTATATGTGTACATTTTGGGCTTTCGTGTTATACACTGGCTATTAAGGCCCTTTTCAAACTAAAAACTATCGCAGATATAATCTTCCTTGTAAAGGGAGCACCGCAAATTATTTAACTTTATACTAATTCCTATAGATATGGCTGTCAATTTACTTAAACGAAATTTTAATTTAATTTTTTAAGTTTTTAAAAAAATCATAAATTATCTGACTACCATGTTATGTAGGTACAGGCAAAACCTGTGTGAAATTCTGATAGAGTTAAAACGACTATAGGCATATTCCATTTATTATAAGTATGTATTTTTTTGAAGTATCCTGGATCTTATTTCATTAGATATGTTTAATACCCTATATAACAAATATATAAAGGAACTTAAAAACTTACAGACTTAAGATGACAAATATTTTTTTACCAAAGGAACTTAAAAACTTACAGACTTAAGATGACAAATACTTATTTACCTTATAAGTAGATTCTTTTAACTGTTTAAAGCTACCTGCGGATACATATAATTGGATGGCAGGCATGTTATTGTTAACTATTTGTTTTAATTATATTATGTTTTTACCTGTACATCTGTTTGTATCCCGAATAAAATAAAAATAAAATAAAATAAAATAAAATAATAAATAAGTAAAATGGGAAGAAAATGACGAACTAACAACAAATGATACCAATAAACGATTCATGCTTGTATTTTAAGTTTTAGGCTGCAAATATGTTTTAGGAAATAGATTTCAGTTAAAGTGATTTACATGACCCAACACTAAATAACGCATACGAAGTCGTTAAAATGTAAGCATTATACCAACTTTTATATCCGCCGCTGTAAATTTACAGTCGCTAGCCATACAGTCCAGAATTCTAGATTCTAGATATTATAATCCAATAAAAGTTACGTAATTATTTCATCCGCGCCTACCTACTCGCTATTATAAAACATAATTTGTATCTGAAAGTAATAAATTAAAATGTTTAGCTCTGATGAGTCTAAAAGCGAAATGTTCATAGATATTGTAATCGCCGACCATAATAAATTTATTTAATTAATGCGAAGATTTGTTCCGCGAGATAAGAAAACCAAATTATGGCACCCAATTATTTAGGAAATTATTTACAACTTCTCAAAACATTGTGTTCTAATATTCGTGAAGAAGATGCATGAATGTGGAGGAAGCAAGGTAAGTGTGCCGGGACACCAGTATCTTCTCATCTTGTTCTTAGATTCAATGGCGTTTAATATGTAAATGAATGATCATTATATCAAAGCTTCTGACTAGCTTAACTAATTTTAAACAATAGTTTTACTTTCTTTCATTTTACATTCCTATGGCCATATTTCAGTAAAAATAAAGTCTTAATAAAAGTTTATTTCCATAAAAGTAAGGATGATCAGTGATCAGTTTTATTTTTTATTTATTTGTTTCAAATTTTACTACCATAAATTTCCTTTTTTTAAGGGTTTTTAAAAATTATTATTATATTTATTTAGTACTGTATAATTTTTACATAGGCTAATATGATTACATTCCACTTCATTATTTTTTTTTTTTTCCTATATTCTTATCCTACTATTATACATTTTTCAATTTAGCTATAATATAATACCTACACTAATATTTTTTCACACATATTTTTTTACATTTCACCCAAATGACTTTACATTTTGTTCATTTCTTATTTCATCAGGAATCTCCCCATACATTTTGATGCCCTTACACATTAGACAATTCTGTGACAAAGCTTTTCTTTTCTTTTCTAATCTTATATTTTTTTGACCTCTTGTTGCATATTTATGAAAAAAGTCATTGTTTTTTTAATTGTTTTGCAAATATCTTGGAATTATCCCTTTAACAATTTTGTTAATTTCATCAGCGCATTATATTAATTTGTACATTTTTAAAGAGAATTAATCAGGAATTTCTTAATTTTTATTTTGATTTATTAATGTAAAGTTTTTCTTTATTTTCTCTATCATTTATTATGTATGTAAAAATATTCTAGTTTAATTAAAGGATTTTCATTACAACAACAAAATAAGTCGTGCACAAAATTAAGTAGATATATTAGGATGAATGCAGTGGTGGTACTCATTCCAAAAAGTTTTCACAAATCAATAAAACAAAATCGACAAATGGCAAGACCGTGGGCATCTTGAGATATTGTGATACTTATACATTCTTTTAAAGGGGATTAGATTTAACTATACGATTCCTGACAGCAGCCGCCGATCACGAGGAGTCGGCCGATCTGTGATTGTGGACGAGGCGAGCGTTTCCCGCCATTCGGCGTTCGTTTCCCGCCCATCGCGGGTTTGCCGCCCAGCCCTTATTTATAGCCTATTAGTACTCCGCGGGGCCGTTTCATCTTAACCCCATTTTTGTTGTCTGCCGCTGATTGCCGCTGTTAAAACCCTTTCGGTACCTATGGTAAATATGATTTGAAAAATGAACTTTAATCAAAATTAGCTAGAGGGAAGAAAAATAAATCAAGATAAAATATCGAAATGTGAACGTACATTTGATCTTCACAAACGAATGCCTGGCGGCTTGAAATTACAATCGTTTGCTCCAGAACTTGAATCTGGATCCCGGCGAGGTGCTTTGTCTAATACTCTGAGCGACCATTTACCGTCGTTTACTACTAGTTATTTATTAATTGCAAACATTTCAAAAATATGCTTTGTGTTTCAGTTTACATCTTACAAGGTATCACACTTGAGTGTTCCGATCTGCACCACAAAATCCTAATATCGAATTGAATTTAGTATTACCTACTTTACAGTGCGAAATTTTTTAATGAGTTTTGTTTTTCTTTAAGCTGTTGCATCAATGCCTTTATACACAATGCCTCAATCTATATATATAAAAATGAATGTAAGTTTGTATATATGTTTGTCCTTTATAGATTCGTAAACCGCTTATCCGTTTTGCAATAAGTTGTTCTAGAGGGTTGTTTTATTCACTCCTGGGAAGGTTCCTGCATTATAACATCCATTTTTATAATGTTTGTATTTGTGTATTTGATATGATTTAGTGACAGTTCCGGGTGAATTTTAGATGCGCCATGTAACCGATAGAACTGCATAGCTAAGTACATAAAGCTTATAAAAAATGTCGTCAAATAATGCTGTACAGCAAAAGGCGCTAATGTCGTTTTCATCACGTATACAATTTATTTTTATATACCTCGAACTTTCAATTACATTTTTAAATTTATTTACACCCCGATTCGGACTTTTTTCACAATAAATAAGTGCCGTGAATTGGTTTTGAGCTATCGAGTGCATTTTTTTACCTCCGAAAATGTTTTTTTTCAAAGATTTCTGTGTTAGTTTCATCGTCAGTTTTTCTCTATGAGAAAAAAAATCGTTTGACAAGGGCTTCTCCTGATCGAGAATAACTCTGCAGAGCTCTGTTTTTTGCAATAAATAGAAAGAAGACAAAATTCCAAGTTCAAAGACACCTAAAAATCGTTTCTAGCTGGAAAATAAAAAAGTTATATACGTTTTAAAAACATTATTTTTTTACTATATAATATTTTAAGTTTTAATCTGTTATAATTTTTATGGCTATGGAATAAAATCATTAACAGACAGTGAATTTCGTAATAAAAAGTACCTACCTTATAATTCGTTTGGAGTTTATATTATGGGTAGTCTACTACCTAGAAGTTTTTATTTCTCCTTCGAGCTACAAGAATCTTTGTTTTGAAATTTGGAGCATTTGCTACTACTACTCTCCCTTATCCGCACCCAATGGTGCATAGGGCACTGCATTGGTACACCAAGTGCAGTGTCTCTTGATCATTTTATTACATGAAAGTAGGATGATCAGTCTTACGCTTCAGTCCCAGTCCAAGGTATCGCACATGAAATATTAATGTAAAAATAACATGTAAATAAATCATATTTCATCTTGACCCTCTACGGGAATCGAACCCGCGACCTCATACACGGTAGTAAAATGGGCTACCACTGTGCTACGAGGTGAACATATGGATCATATGGACTCGCACAATTCCCGAAAAATATATATTCTATTTGTATAATGCCGAATGAGTTTTAATTTTTTTTTAATTTAATAATTATCATCACCATTACTTCCTATTACAGAATTGCTTCCCATGCACAGCATATGGATTTTTTAAATTCCAAAATGGCGGGCGTACCTTTTTTTCGTAAAATAAAGTAGGGTATCGTTTTAAGGGTTTTTTAAGGTTGCTGATTTCGAATTTAGAGTTTATTTTTAAATCCAAGATGGCGGACGCAACGTTTTTTTCATCAAATAAAGTTGGGTATCGTTTTAAGGGTTTTTAAGGGTCCTGATTTCGAATTTAGCTTTTATTTTTAAATCCAAGATGGCGGACGCAACTTTTTTTCATAAAATAAAGTTGGGTATCGTTTTAAGCGTTTTTAAGGGTCCTGATTTCGAATTTAACTTTTATTTTTAAATCCAAGATGGCGGACAAAGCTTTTTTTCATAGAAGGATGTTGGGTATCGTTTTAAAGGTTTTTGGGGGCCCTGATTTCGAATCTAGCGTTTATTTTTAAATCCAAGATGGCGGTCGTCCCTTTTTTTCAGAAAATAAAGATGGGTATCGTTTTAATGGTTTTGGGGGGCCCTGATTTCGAATCTAGCGTTTATTTTTTATTCCAAGATGGCGGTTGTCTCTTTTTTTCACAAAGTGAAGATGGGTATCGTTTTAATGGTTCTTGGGGCTCTGATTTCAAATTTAAAGTTTTATTTTGATATCCAAGATGGCGGACGCACCTTTTTTTCATAAAATGAAGATGGGTATCGTTTTTAGGGCGTATGGGCGTCCTGATTTCGAATTAAGAGTTTATTCGGAAATTCAAGATGGCGGACACACATTTTTTTTCATAAAATGAAGGTTTGCATCGTTTTTAGGGCGTATTCGCGTACTGATTTCAAATTTAAAGTTTATTTTGATATCCAAGATGGCGGACGCACCTTTTTTTCAAAAATGAAGATGGGTATCGTTTTTAGACGATACGGGCGTCCTGATTTTGAATTAAGCGTTTATTTTTAAATCCAAGATGGCGGACGCACATCTTTTTTATAAAAATAAAGATTGGTATCGTTTAAAAGGGTTTTGGGTGACCTGTTTTCGAATATAGAGAGTTTATATTTGAAATCCAACTTGACGGACGCACCTTTTTTTCATCTAAGAGTAAATTCCATTCATGCGTCGGACCTGCTACACACATTTAAAAAAAATAAAATGTCCCTGGGTGTCTTTTTCAAGGGTAATAGAAGTCCTCATATTAAATTTACGAGTCGGACAGCCAAGAAATTTAATTGTTTATGCCAAAGACGGATAAACAAAAAATATATTATAAATACCTACCATGAAGCACTTGAAAAATAAAGTCACCAAAATAAAATAATAAATAACATTTACACTATACCTTTATACATACGAGTATACACATTATACGAGTTATTCAATTTTCATAAATGCATTTATCATCAGAAAGAAAATACAAAGCATTCCTTCTATTACAAATTCCCAAAGAAACGAGATAAATCTTTCAAATTTCAATCGATATTTCTAGAATTACCTGTTTCTTCTGCGGCAGCAACGCGACGGGTATCAGCTAGTAGTAACATAAATTGGTGAAGTTGATAAGTTAATTTTTAATTCATCAAAGTTTTTAAATTCCACATACTGGATTGCGAAGAAATTGCTACTGAAAAAAACATTACAATTTTACTAAACACAAAAATATTATATATTATTCTACTAGTGTCCTCATACTTTTTATAAGTTATGCATTAATCTGTTACAAATCTCAAAAAAAACTTTTTTAATTAATTACATATCTCATAACACCCATGCAAAATATCGTAATTTACAAAATAACCCTGACCAGAAAGGGTTAAATGGTCTGAGAAAAATGTAAGAAACATCCGCGAGTAGAAAGGAATAAACAAATCAAATACTTCTACCACCATTGTCAGTACTATAGATTATATATTTTTTGTAATCTTTTGTCGAATGCGGCTTTTAGGCGTTTTCGATGGCCAAACTGAGGTGTGACCGTGTGTGTGAAAATCATGAACATTTGAAGCGCCTATTTTCAAATCTCATCTTTTTTAAAATCTTCTAAAATTTCTTAATTAAATGCACACATGTCATGAGATTTTTTTCTATCCTCAATAAATTGTTTTTAATAAAAATAGAACTATGCAATCACAGAACAGTTATTTAACCAACAAAAAACAAAGAAATTTAAAGTAATTTTTGTGTAGGTTTGATTTATTTATTTAGTATTTAGCTCCGTTACATGCAGGGTAAATTAATTGCAATATAAAATACCAAGGCTCTGAAACATAATTTTTTACTTCGTGTTTAAAATTGTAGGTATTCGACCTCTGTAGCAGACTCTTAGCCTTTAAGCCTAATGTACAATATGAGTTTTTATTTTATTTTATTATCTTCATTTTTGTAGGTTTTGGACAATTTATATTATGTTGTAAAAAATCTTTAAACTTTGATAAATGGATGATCTTATTATTTGTATTTTCCTTATAAATTGTCAACCTACGACTACTGTTATACTACTATTACTACTACTGTCCCTTATCCGCATACAATGGTGCATTGGGTACTGCATTATTACACCAAGTTCAATATGATTACTAATCTCAAAGATACATAACAAACACTACGAGCAGGTGCCACTATTTCTGCTAATTTACAATACTTCTAAAAAACCGTATAAGGGAGGTTTTGAAACTAGGCGCCACATTTTGACCGTGATCACTAAACTTCTCATGTTCTTTGTATTCACCGGCTAATGACCGTAATAATGGATCGAGGGATAATAATATTGAAAGATGACAGAAAACTTGTTAATCTCTATTTAGTAAAAAAACACCTCCATCACTAATACACTCGCATTATCTTCTGATCCAAAACCGCCCATCAACAGTTTCATTAAAAAAATTATATTCGATTTATACAAACATATCGATTTAAAAGAGTATTAATTTTTTTGATAATACGATGTGTTTTTGATGTGTTTTGATAATACGACATTTTTAAAATAATTTATTAAAACTAACCAACTAACTAACCATCACGCCATTTCCCGAAGTGGTAGGCGGAGAGGGTAGAACGCTGTGGCGTGTTGTGCCACTCTGTCCTGGCATCCTTCTCTTGCTTCCTCCACATTCATACATCTTCTCATGCACGCACGTCGATTATTCCGACTTCTTACATGCCTAATTTCAAGCACTTGTTTTACTTGATCATTACATGTCTTTCTCGGCCTTCCTCGACATCTACATCCAGGCACCGTCGCATCATATATTTTTTAGCCGTTATTTCATCATCCATTCGCTCTACATGACGGAACCATCGTAAAAGACCTTTCTTAATTTTGTCGATAATTCTTATCTCAGCCTTGCATTCTGCTCTAATTTCAACATTAGTGCACCTATCATACATAGTTTTACCACACATTCGCCTGAGAGATCGCATTTCAACTGCATTCAATCTACTTTCATCCTTATTTTTCCAACTCCATACTTCGCTTCCATACATAAGGGTTGGTACCAGAACTCCATTATGCACTGCCAATTAATAATTTATTACACCTGTTATAATATAGTGATAATTTAATCATGTTGTAATTAGGATTCTTTAATAATTTTTACAAACGCAGTGCCTTATGCTCCATTAGGTGCTACTAGAATAAGGTACTACTAGTAGTAAATTAATATTGAACATACAACTTTAAAAAATGTATTATATTTTGAACAAAGGAAAAAATATATAAAGAATTTTTATAATTCAGTGCCATATATGGCACCATTAGGTGCAGATAAGGGAAAGCAGTAATAGTATAGTTTTTTTTTAGCAACTAAAGTTTAGTTAAACCAAGAACTAAAGTTTAGTTATACCAAAAACTAAAGTTTAGTTATACCAAGAACTAAAGTTTAGTTTTACCAAGAACCAAACTGGTGTTAAAAATACCCACTGCTTAAAAAAAGGGCGTTGCTAAATAACAATATATTGCGTGTAAGTCGTGTAAAAGTACTTACAAAAGGATGATTTATTAAACGTAACTGTTGCCTATGATATTTTCATCAATACGCCATTTTAAAGGCGTTAAAAATAATGACGGGTACTAAATCAATAAGGTTAATCAAAATACACCATCATCGTCATCGATAGTCAATTGGTCATTAAAATTAAGTCTGTTGCGATGTTAACACGACACACGAATTCTTTTATTTTAAAATAACACAATGTTTTCAGATTTTCTCTGCATCCTTGAGGTAATTCAGCGCCCTTGGGGTGATTTCTCACAAAAATGGCGCTAAATAAATTATCCAAATAATAATCACATTTGTAAATAACTACAATAAAAATTGTCATGATTTTTTTTGCTTTTTTCTAAATGTTTTTATTATTCACATATTTTATTTCTGATTTTCGTCAATTATAACTAAATTAATAACTTAAGACAGAGTGGTGTGGCGTTCTATCCTCTCTGCCTACCCCTTCGGGGAAATGGCATGATGGTTAGTTAGTTAGTTAGTTAGTTATAAACTAAATTAAATAGACTACCTTTTTTCTTGAAGGATTATCTGGATATCCGGTAATGGTTTATTCATACAATGACGCGGAAAGATACGAGACTGTCTGGATGTCAACATATTTATCACGGATGCCACTGAAGGCGCATCACGGTACGGTACGTCTCGTCACGTCACGAACATATGCGAATAGACCCAACATCGTAAATTATGGCTTCTTCTAATTATTTCAAATATTAAACGATAAATGTTTAGCCGATCTTCACGGACGATGAAACCAAATAATGCAAGAATGAAGTCATTAACTTTAAATATTTAAAATGATTCAGAATCGATACAAATATTCTGTTAATTACAAAACATGGACAGGTGTGTATAAACACGGACATCGGTTGATGTAGGAAGATACATAATGTGTGTGTATATGCTTAACTTATAATAATACAAGTGCAGATATCCTGTGATCAACGTCATGCGAAATTATTAATCGATATTAAATTTTATTGCTTAATAAAGTATCGGAATTACTACCTTCGCCGTTAATTTGATCACTCCAAAAACACAACACGTAGGACGTAACTGCATTTTAATACTATTTATACATGAATACAAGATGCTCCATAACATTTTACTTTGGTCGATTAAAATTGGTTTTGCAGTGGTGTAGCGGTTATCGCGTTAGGCTACGATGCATGAGGTCGTGAGTACGATTCCCATGAGGGATAATCTGAAATATTTATTTTAATATGATTTTCATATAAAAACATTTAAAAAAAAAAAAATAAATATATATTAAAGAAATCTGTGCAATCTTATGATATTTGCACATATTTTCAATTTGTAAATACTATTTTCAATAAAGACTGAGCGACTTGTTCTTGAAAGTAGGAATCGAGTCGTGTAGGAATCGAGTTGTGTCGAAGTGGGGATTCGAACCGACGATCTCTGGACTCAGAGACCGCGACGCTACCCACTGGGCCACCACCCGTTCATATGATATCTTGAATCCCACCTCACCAGTCATCACCTAATAAATTTATTATAAATATTCATCAAGAATTTATGCAATTCTAAGAGTTTTGCTTATTTTGAAGACCCCGCATTCACATAGGTTTATTAGGAAAATTAAGTTCATATTTTAAAATATCAACCCATGCATGTATTTTGAAAAACATATTTAAACCTTACCGTAACCCAGATAAAGCTAATTCCATTATAATCCCGCTTTTTCTTTTAAGGCCATTTTACTGAAATGTGTTTTAAAGAAACCGAGTTTTATACTTTTAAATGAACCACAGATACATTTAAAACCATTTTACATAACATATTTTTGCTCTTAGTCTTTAAATGATTGCAACAATCAATCTTAATCTTTAAAATTCGATTTTCTCGAATTTATGTTTAGTTGACATTCCTTGTTCTTCCCCCGTGGTCTTCAAATATGGTCATTTCCCAATTCTCATTTTTGGACGTTGACAGAATATCTACTTACATTCTTATGTATATTATTCTTCTTATTATATTTTTTATATAATACTCTTATTCTTATTCTTCCACGTAATTTCTTTTTCGAACATTCTTCTTTCATTTTTAATTTAAACACCCTATAAATGAAAACACTAAACTTCCCATGATACATGATATAAATTATGTTATTTTTCGTGCTGAGTTAAGTAATTAAAATAACACTTTTTATAATGGTTAGCAGTTGTTTGCAAATTGGTAAAGGGTGACTGTCTTATCTGCCTAATAAGTGAGCTTCCAGTTCTGTGCTTACTATTATTAGAACCTAAGAGTACCTAGGTAGGTAATAACTGTTGTTGGTTTATGATGGCTATGATATCACAATTATTTAAAGTTCCTTTGTGGTGATGGATTTTATTTTAAGTGATAAATATTCATTTTAAAAAAAAATATTTTTAACCTGTACTTTTATTTATTTATTTATTTTTTAACCACCTCAACAGGCTAGAGGCCCAATTACAGAGGGAAACAACCTCACAAACACCCAGGCGAAAAATCACTTTTGATTTTTTGAGTTCACACCGGGAATCGAACCCGGAACCTCCGCATTGTGAGTCCAGCGTCTTAGTCATTACGCTACGGAGGCCGTCTTGTAAAGACAAATTAATATCGCGGAAACCAAGGCTATGCTACAAACCTTCTAAGTCTACCTAACCTAACGAATGACCCATAAATGTATTTTTTTTCTTTATTCGTGTACGAATGATGCGATGATTTCAAATGCTAAACATTTTTATTTAACTCATCAAGAGAAAGATAGGAAAAATCACAATTGCAACTTTCATTCCTTAAATCCCTTAATAACCACTTAACTTAAATAACCGTTCGCTCCAGGATTTTAACAATCACTTAACTTAAATAATCGTTCGCCCCAATCATATCCCGGAGCGAACGGTTATTTTTTAAATTGATTTGATGAATGCATATTATAATTGTGATTTTTTTCTATCTTTCTCCTGATGTGTTAAAAAGAAATATAAATGACTTAATATATCGAATTCATTATTTATAGTCTTAAAACGGCTCCGATTATATTAATTTAAAACAGATATTGTGAATTTTTTTAAGTTTCCAAATGATTACGTTTTTCTATAAATACGTGTTTATTATAATTTTAAAAATTAACTGCTCAAAGTTTAACGTAGTAAAAAAATATGGGGCAAGAAACAGGACAACGTTACCAGAACCCTTTATATTATACTACTACTGCCTTCCCCTTTTCCGCACCCAATGAGAGTATCTCGAGGTGTATCTCGATGATAATTTTATTACCTGAAAGTAAGATGATCAGTCTTACGCTTGAGAACTAGTCCAAGGTATCTTAAAATATTAATATGAAATTCACATGTAAATAAATATTTCATCTTGACCTCTTACGGGAATCGAACCCGCGACTTCATGCACGGTAGCGAAATGCGCTACCACTATGCTACGAGGCGGACTATACTTTTATACTAGAATCTATTATATTTACTAGAATCCGTTATATTATAGAATCCGTAGTATAATACTAGAATCCGAATACTAGAATCCGTAATATTATACTAGAATCCTTAATATTATTCTAGAATCCGTTATATGTTATATTATACTAGAATCAGTTATATTGTACAAGAATTCGTTATATATACTAGAATCCATATTATACCAGAATCCATTATATTATACCATAATTCGTTGGGTACACCAAGTTGGTAAAGGAGTTAACCCCTTTGCGTCGGTCGTGCGCTTTTCCCCGTATTGTTATTGGTGGAATATTTAGCGGAAAATTGATACAGCACGGCAATAAATTGTGCGGGTATCGGTCTACCGGTAGCTCACTCATCTAATATATCTAAATTGGGATTTCTCGGACCTCGCCGTACACGGGAATATTTATATTATATTTTGGAAAGTGAGAGACGCGACCTTAACACGGAAACTGTGGTTCTCAAAGTGTTAAAAAAAATATAAGAGCGACACACGCCATTTCCACGTAGGAGAAGCAGAAACGATAGAACGCCACACTGCTCTGTCCTGTTGCTTCCTCCTACATTCATACAGAGTATAAAGGTATAATGAACTACCGGAGACTGTCAAAGAAATAAACGGATTAAATGAATTCAGAAGGAACCTTAGTAAAATACTAATGTAACCACAAAAATAAACTTAATATAACGAGCTTAGCTTAAACAGTACCTTTAATTGTAAAGCGCCCTTGAGGAGATTTTTCACAAAAATGGCGCTATATAAGCTAGTAGATTTTAATAATTATTATTATCAAGTTAACCCTTCGTAGGCGATACTTTATATGAATTGGGAACCGCTGACATTGTTTTACGGTCAAAGAGGGTCGTTCGAAAAAAACAAGGGTGCTACTGATTTATGGGCAGCTTAAATTTCGCGGTTTGTTGTTACTAATTCAAATTGAGATTTGAACTACTGGGTCACCCTTTGCAGATCAAATTTTAATATATATATTGTATTTGGGAATGGATCTGGATAGAATGGCGCTCCTGATCGAATATAAAAAATGTTCTAGTAATGTTTCGGTATAGCCCTTCTTACATATCTACAAATCATAAAGCATAAAGTTAGTTAAGACACATATGTAAAAATAATGCTTATGTGGGAAATGCAGGAGTATCTATTACAAAAAAAACTCTCGGTATATTCACTGATCAGTTCAAAATAGGACTTGGTTCTGTGATGTACATAAAAAAATATTTAAAAAACTACGTTCATATCTTACTATTGGCAGCTTGATTTGTTTATTTAATATATAATACTAGCTGATACCCGTCGCGTTGCTGCCGCAGAGGAAACAGGTAGTTCTAAAAAAATATCGATTAAAATTTGAAAGATTTATCTCGTTTCTTTGGGAAATTCTAATAAATGTATACTTCTAGTAGTTCTAATAAATGTATACTTAAAATTTTGTCCTAGTTTTTTTCCTTAATTGTATCTTATTTTAAATTGTACCTGTGTATATATGTGTTTAGAATAATTTTATGTTTGAAATGGACTTAAGTCCGTAAACAAAATTAAATAAAAAAATAATAATAATAATAATAATAAAATAAATTGATAATAGAAAGAATGCTATGTATTTTCTTTCTGATGATAAATACATTTATTAAAATTGAATTACTCGTATAATGTATAAACTCGTATGTATAAAGGTATAGTGTAAATGTAATTTATTTTATTTTGGTGACTTTATTTTTCAAGTGCCTAGGGTAGGTTTTTATAATATATTTTTTCTTTTTACGTCTTGGTTATGCATATGTTATACTAAATACTTTTTTATTTGACATACACTCCAAATTAAATAGATCCCTGTCTATTGTAACGCCATTGCATAATCTCTCCCCATTATAAAAAAAATCAATGATAGAAAAAACAGGTAGACATTTTAAAATAAAATTCTATTTACTTATTTTAAATTGCTTGTGAATACTTTTAAATAAATACTACTAATACGATACATCACCAACAAAACAACGTCAATTATATCCTACTTTGAATAAAAGGTTTCCTTCTACAAATGTACCCATACAATTATTGCGTATCTATAGTTTGTAGGTATAGAGCCGCGAATCGAGCTATGACTTTGCACAATAAAATAATAACTTGGACTTTATATGTTGACTTCACTAAAGTCCATTATCGAACAGATGGCTACACGGTTCAGCTTTCACGTCACTCCTCACAACTTATGTTATCCTAATGACCGACACACAGGTAAATAGAAATCATTCCTCCTGCATGTTAAGAAATACTTCTCAACAAAACAAAATAAAACGTATTCCACCTTTTTTAAAACCTTCTCTTAACTATATTGAAAATAAAAAAATAAGAGTTCATAAAATTATATACATATATTTAATGTAATATATAATTTTAATTGAATTTTTGAAGACCAATAACCAGTTTCACAGCTCCCGCTGCATCTTCAGACTAGTGGTTTTTTCAAGTAGGTTAGTCTATTTCTAGGGGATGAAATTTAAACGGTGGGGTTGGATTCTAAGAACTTATTCTTCTGTTTATAGATATTTAAAAATAATATAATGTAATGATATTAAATGGAAAATGGCTGTTTTTGGTGAAAGTTTATATTACTATGGTTGGTGTACATAATCGTAATTACACTTACTATTCCATTAGGGAGGGTTATTAAGGATTCATAAGAAAAGAAAATGGAACTAACTAATAATATTTTATTGGTATTTAGGTACATTATTATTATTTTAATTGATATAAAAGTAAGGAATATACGTTCATTAATTGATCATTTAAAATTTCCACTCCGTTTTGTAGTTTTAAGCTGTTTATATAAATTATTTCTAGTTTATCGCGTTTTGTACTTTTGGGGCTTGTGGAGGATTTTCGCTCCAGATAATCATTAAAATTATGCTCATTTTCAATAAGATGGTCAGCGAAATTTAAATTATCTTATCTGTTTTTTACGCAGAAGAAACGATAGAGCTGAGAGGCGATTCTGTAACTGTGTTCCTTAACTTAAGGCGACTATTAAGGATCAAATCCTTAGTTAAGGATGTTTGCGATTCTCGATCTAAAATTTGACAGATGAATTCCTTCCGCGAAGGCGAAATTCCTTAAAACTTTCCTTAACGTAAGGTGGCCATTTTACGGTAATTTATAATGAAAAAAATAGGGAATAAAGTAACAAACAATGTTTACTAACGTTAATATGTGAAATTAACTATGCATTTTGAATACTTTTCTGTTAAAAACCAAATTGCACAAGATCCTTAGCGTTAGCGTCGGGTAATGACGTCATCAAACATTTTCCTTCAGCCGTCCTATCGTCCTGTGCCGATGCCTCGTATCGTAACTAGGTGTTTTAATTTTTTACATATTATGTCAGTGAGCTTTTGAAAGTGCCAGGTATTAAACGGTTTCATTAAGAACGTAGCTTTACCAGTAATAATTTATCAGAGAAGTCATTATACCTACGACCATGTGTTGTAATTGGTATTTTTCAAATTCAATATTTAAATAATTGCGATACCACACAGCCAAAAGTCCATTTAACGTTTTATAGAGTAATCGCATTTTGATACACATATAAATTTTAAATAAATAATAATAAAAAAATTAACGATACATCGATATTCTTTATCGCTACTACAATATTGAAAGTTTTCCACACTTCTTCCAGACATAAATACTACTTATATATTATTATTATTATGAAGACACACAAAATACAATTAATCGCTACCACCTTTTGCGTTTTTACGAATTTTTTATGGACCTACCTACCAACTTTTGGCAGTATGCAAAGGTTTGCTCTTATGATTATTTTTTTATTTTTTTTTATTATATATAATATTTCTTTATTTATGTACTATATAATTTTTACATATACTAATATTATTACATTACACTTAATTTTTGTAACTATTCTTATCCTACGATTATACATTTTTCAATTTAGCTATAATATAATAGTAGGATTTGAGCTTTTTCTCGATTAAGTACTAGACCACAACGATTTTAATACTTTTGTCTTTGTAAGAACAACAATAAAGTTTAATTCTGCGCTATCCCACGCTTACATTATAAGTGTTTACCGGCGATTTCTGGATAAACGGATCAGATTCGAGAGATCCTGTCTCCGGGAATTGGACAAATAGCAGCGATTACCTCGTTTGTGACGTCAGGGAAGGAAACGCCACGCCGGAAGTGACGGCTGTTGCGCAGGTCAGGACTATCACGTCACCTGCTGTACCCGTGGAGTCAGGACAAGATGGCGGCTGCTTGATGGACGTGGACATCGGAAAAAACTTAAGTAAATACTAAGCATTATATTTCAAGGTTTTGTATTCAGATACACTTGCATGTTTTTTGTATAAAAAGCAATTACGAAATAATGCTATGGATCTATCCTATGGAAGTTGCTTGCTAATAATTAGACCTACATATTTGTAATAAGTACTTATTCACATTTATTTATAGATAAACAACATTAATTTCACTACCTACTCTGTCTATGGAATATCAACACAAAGCAAAAGTGCGTATTATTTAGGTCTCTTTTACTGCGGATTCATAATATCTAGTGATTCGGAACTTGAATGTGATATAAGTGCCTGTTAATATGATTTATTATGTGTATTTGGTAGTAAATAAAATATTCAATTTACGGCACTCAATTGAAATTATATTTCGTAGGTGTATCTTTGCAAAATCGCCGCGATTTGATAATTTTATAGGTACGTGTACACGTCTGTCTGTTCGATGCGTGTACACAACAACAAAAAAACCAAAAATATATACAAAAGTACCTACATACATAGGCATGTAAACAAAGCCGCTGATTTTTGAGAATTAAGGTTTTTTTTATTTGAAAATGAATTTCCACTTTAAATATTTTATATCTGATGCCTTGAACTGGCACTGAGGTGAAAGACTGATCATCTTGCCCTCATAATATAACAAATTATCAAAATTCATTGCACTTGGTGTACCAACGTAATGCACCATTAGACGCGGATAAAGGAAAGTAAAGAAGTAGTAGTAGTCGATGTTTTAGAGCACATTTGCCAATTTCACTAAGCTTTCCTACAGGATAGCACACATCGGGTGCCCTATTGGCGTATAGACGTGGCGTGTCAGTCCGAGATGGTGCCAATCTAAAGCCATCAGATTGTGTGGCGGTTTCCTGTACCGTCCATTACCGCGTCAGCATCACTCCACTTGGGGCAGGTCACGGAATACCTGACAACTCATCAGGAGATAACTGTTGTACGACTTGGAACAATACAACTCGGCGTCTTGGTCTTTATGGTACATACATTATCGGGAGTAATGGTCTGGTAAAATGAGTTTTTCCGTTTATTTGTACATCAATAAACAGCGCAATGTTACAGTTTAGTTAGTATATTAATTGAATTCCAGAAAACAACCCGGTTTAAAGGGATTAATCAAATTAGATGAAATATTTCTTGATTTTTCGTCAAAAAGGTTAGCGTACCAAAACTAGGGTAGGGATTAGGTTTTCTTCTTCTTGTGTGGAACATGTGTACATCACTAAATCCCTTCAGGAGACCCTATAGCCGGTCAACTCTCTCGCCTCCTTTCACCGCAGCCCTGCATCCTAGTTCCGCCAAGTCACCAGCATTAGGTTTGAATTTAAAAACATTTACACGTATAAACTTTTCAAACACCATTGGAAGAAATTTTGTGTTAATAGGTGTAATAATAAGGGAAAGTGTTTTTATAGTGAAAGTGAAAAGAAAGTAAAATAAATATACCTTTTGAAACGGTGCCGTAACAAGAAAATCTAAAAAACTCATTTTCTATTGAAAACAAAAGTATAAAATATTTTTATGCTGTAGACAGTATAAAAATGTATGTTATTTAGATAAACCAAGAACTGATGCAGATGCTGTATGGATTAATATAATATAAAATATTTTACCAGTATAAATAATTAACCTCTAACTTTGAAAAAAGTAAACAATCCCAAGAGTTCAGGGTTTGGCATTGCAGCTGCCTAAAAGCCCATATTATTATCAGCCATTTGAACTCCAGATGAGCAATATAATCAGTTATTGCTGGGCAGACGACCTCACGAGCAACGTCACTCGTACCTCTTACTATCTCCTGCCCATCTCTTCTGCGCCCCTGATACCATCTCACACATTACAAAGTCGGAACAATCACAAAGTTCGAAGGCCAAATAAATTATAAGCTGAGACAGTATCGTGATCCATCCAGCCGGATTATCGATCGATTAGGAACAATTAATGGGAATTAAGAATGGCTACGCTTATTATGAGCGCGATAGGCGCTCAATTAAACTAAGCGAGAAACATGATCCTCGTTATAACTGACAATAAAGATGCTCATCGATAAACTTTATCGGTTATTTATTGTATCTAGAAAGTTGCGGAATTTCTAAGATTAATAATTTGATCTTAACTGTTACGCGATCTGAAAGTCCTGATATCATTATGGGAATCATTTTGAGCTTTAACTTATTAAAGATTTAACATAGGCACAAACATATCTGCATTTATATTGCTGTGCAGACTTGTACAGTAATTCATAAACTTAATTTATTTCAAAACAGACACATGTAATAAAAAAAGGAACAACAGAAATTGGCGTCACTTAAAGCTTTTGTAATTTTTTTAGACTTTTCTTCAATTGCTTTGGGCATCACCTGCTTCTTTACTAGGAAACAAATTTTAAAACGGTATTTTTTTAGTTTGCGTAAGAGCTGCGAGACGTGGATCTGACTTGGGAGGATGCACGGAAGCTGGCGGCCGATGGTATGATGATGATGATGAATTTTTTAGATGGGATTTCTGATGCATAAACAGGAAAGAAAAAAACTCCTATGTATAACAAAATTCTATATAACGAATTTCTTTATATTTAACGAAGTTTTTTTACTGAACATTGAATTTCAAGCTTTTTTTCATATAAATTAGACTCCATTTAACAAAGTCCAATTTTCTATATAACGAAGATTTGCTCGCATAGGAAAGCTTTACACGTTATGTAGGTACTTGTCTCCGTAGCCTCTGTAGCGCAATGGCTAAGACGCTGGACTCACGATACAAAGGTTCCGGGTTTGATTCTGAGAACACAAAAATTAAAAAGTGATTTCTTTCAAGCCTGGGTGTTTGTGATGTTGTTCCCCTCTGTAATTGGAACTCCTGGCCTGTTAAGGTAGTTAAAAAAAAAGTCTTTGAGATTTGTAAAGATATTTGTATTTTGGTAAATTAATCGTTGCACGTGATAGTTGTCTTTGATATTTCTTTTTAGATTTGTTTGAACGGTGCGATCCTATTTCAGACAGTAAAATTTAATATAAAATGCGATAATATTATCCAATACTCTTTAAATAGGAATTTCTCCTGTCCAATAAAACCTTTCTCATCCGTCCATTGTTCAGTTTAGATTCATCAAAGACAAAAAGTGATTAAAATACGATACCAAATGTTTATTCCGCCCGATAGACATGCGAATGGTATTTTTGTTACACATTGACAATTGCTTAAAAATTAAACTCAGAAATGGAAATCAGAAAAAAATCGTGACATTGAAAATACGTAAAGATAAAAATAAACGTTTTCTGAGACCAATAGAGATGATAATTAAATGTACAAAATTACCGAATTTGCAATCATAAATTTAAAAAAATCGCAAAACCGATATAGCGAAAAAAGTTACACGTATTTAAAAAAAATATTCCCGTTCTTCTGAATTTCAACTCCAAGAGTTAAAGTTGGGTTGCATTACGTCGTTAGATGTCACTATACCAAATTGATCAAAGAAATAATGCAGAACTAAAGTAAATAGCAATCAATATTCATGTGTCGCAGTTCTAATAAATGTGCAACGGAAGGAATCGAATCGGTGGCGGTGTACGGGCGCTGGAGATTTATTATTTCGGATTTCAATTAGCGGCGATGTCACTGAACGTCCATAGTCCGAGGAAATATTATGTTAGGTTCTCCATTAAGAGTAGTTATTTATAAAAACGCCAGAAACAATTTCATTTAGACAACTTTATTGGCGGCCTCCGTGGCGTAATTACTGGTTCGATTCCGGTGAAAACTGGGTGTTTACTGAAGTTGTTCCCTTCTGTAATTGGGCCTCTCTGGCCCCTATCGAGGTGGTTAAATAAAAAAATAATTTTATTCCTAATCTGTGAAAAAGTTCTTATCATATTAAATGCGATACAAAAAACTTGTTAAATATCTATCTTGATTTTTCCTGGTGATTTTTGTAAATAATTTTTTTTAACATTTTGAATTAACTTTTCATACAGTTTTGTGTCTTTGTTATAAGTTTCTACTTTACGCTTTACTTATTTTAAGCTTTGGAAATTGTTGTTGCACTGCTGATCTACTCTTAAAATATTAAAAAAATTAAGTGCAAACTCTAGACGGTATATAAATATTATTATATGGCCCAAATTTTTATTAACATGATTTATTAAACTCTCAAAAGCAAAGACTGGCTAGGAAATCCAAGCACTAGCAAATGCATTAAATCTGTTTTTAATAATATAACGTTACATTTGAAAGTAATATTGATTTAAGATTATCATTATTTCCCGATAAAGCAATTTTTTTTTTTCGTTCCATTAAAAATGACAGCTCATAATGGTAAGCCCTATGTAGCCCCGCCCAGCAGCTCTGGGGGAGCATCGCTCATCCCTGTCAACCGTAGGCGGGTTAGGAGAATGGAGAACTGAAAACAGAGGACCTATCCACCCCCACTTTGACGCTTCCCGCAGTCGGCACCCTTGAGACGTGGTCACAGGTTCGATAACAGATTATTGTAATTGAGAAGGAGGAATGATACACTGCCTTGAATTAATTGAAAAGGCGACCGATGGGCTCATGACGTATACAACATAACAGAGTTCTTCACTTGTGATGAGTAATGAATATTAAATGATTTGTCGGGTTGTAAATCAGTTCATGTGTAGGAATCGTTAATTGGATTGTTTTATAATAGCGGCTTTCTTATTAATAAAATTCTACTACTATGCTTTCCCTGTCTGTTCATAAAAGTGCATAGGGCACTGCATTGGTACACCAAGTAAGTGCAATGTATTTTAATATTTTTACCAGTGCAGGTCCAAGGTATCACATATGAAATATTTTCACGTAAAAAGCCACATTTAAATAAATAAATTTCGAATCGAGCCCGTGACCTCATACATTGCAGCCCATCACAAGACAGTAATATTATTATTATTTTAATTATTTTGGATAATCTATATAGCGCCGTTTTCGGATAAATATACCTCAAGGGCGCTTCAAAAATTGAATTTAACGGCTCGGGAAATTTAAAGTGAGTGAAAACTCAATTTCTGAGTAGAAAATACCATTATCAAAATTAATCAAAAGATTTAGAGAACATATAGACTCTTAAGTTTCTTTCGAAACATCACTTCACTCTCACAGTTGCGCACTTCTGGTGGGAGAGCATTCCAAGCCACAGGGCCCGCAACCGCAAAAGCGCGCTCTCCAAATTTTGTGCGCTGATTACGGATCGGTACTAAAACCCTGCCTATAGCTGTAAATGTAGCTGATCGAAGTGTGAGACGTCTTTCAGCTAGTTTATCTGGAATGCAAAGCTCTTTTAAATACTCTAGAGCGGCATCAAGTGTGGCTTTGTACATAATATTACCTAACTTAAAAAACAGGTAGGTGCTGTAAAAGTGAGATAAATGCTATTAAGACAGAATATCTAATAATAATACCTACACAAGATAGTGTGAGATGCACACATGCGTTCTATCCCCTCCCCTCTTTTCCCTAATCCCCCCTCCATTGAGACCCTGACCGCGGATGCACGGGTGGATGTCTGGGATGGGGGGCCTGGCGAGGCGGGGTACCGGTCTCCCCACGGGTGGTTGTAATTACTAATAAATAATGATCGGGTAGAAACTAACATCCCTACCACTGTTAATTTGGGCAAACTCTGGTTGGTTTGGGTGATGGAAACAATGACAATTATAATACATAAGCCGAGACGGTGGTAGGGGTACAATGAAAGCATTTGTTCGCGTACATAATCGTAAATTCATCCGTATGTTTATCACACTAACAATCTTAAAATCGCGGTTTAGCTTGTTGAAAAAAATCGGTAGAGTTGGCTGGACTGAAAAAAGACTCAATAGTCTTTAAAGCAGTCTAGGAAAAGGGTGGGGCTTTCATTGTAGTACCTACACAAGTGAATTCATTTTAAATCCTTCCTATCACCGACGTCATTAGATTTTCGCTCAAATTGTCATGAATGAAAATGTGAAAAATACTTCCATTACTTTTTGTTTTTATCGCTAAATTGCTTAATGCGTTTATTTTATTGTTGAATAAAAAAAAACTGTTTTATCAGGATAGTGGCCCGGTTAGTTACTATTAACGTTACTACGTTACCGCTACGACTTCTAAAAAACAGTACATATTTTCAAATTGAAACATGTGCTTTATAGTTTAATGAAAGAATGCAACGATTTAATTAATATAAAAAAATGTTTTTTTTATATGCCACCAGATTTGCATTGGAAATGCCAACTTCTTCTTTACTGTAGTAATTTCTTATAACATTCTGAAATCGCATTATTTTACGGTAAATAGATACCACGATCAAAATGTCAAAGACCATATCCGCAATAAGACCACAATCGCCTGACTGTAAATTGACGTCGTGTCGTGTCGCTGGGAGAAAAGGCAAATAATGGGGTGGATTGTGTGTTCTGCTCTATGGTGTTACTAAGAACTAGGAATTTATATGTAGTAGTGGTAATTGCGATGTATTGATATAGAGGTATAATAGGTATGGAACCCATAAGCCTTCCTAGTTTCAAAAGACATTACTATTACGCGTAAATACACTCTCGTGAAGTTACATACATAAAAAAGTTGAGAGAAGTGATCATAATGATAGTAATAATGATAATAGGACTAATCATAAAGAGCTGTTTTCGCAATAAATCACCTCAAGCGCTCTGTACATATTTGGGTATCTGTAGGTAGGTACCTTACAGCAACTTTAACAAGTGTTCAGTCGATAGGGATTCAGACATATTTAACATAGTCTGCTCTGAGACAGAGTATAGAGGGTCCTTTCGTCTCTTGCCTTATCGGTTAGTATCAGCCGGTATCGGCGTCGGCTTAACAGATTTCTGCAAATCAGAAGACCAACTGAAGTAGCCCTAGTTGGTCCAATTCCCTTTACTTCACGAGAGTATGGAAGGACTGTAATACTTCTCTGTAATATTTTTGTATTTATTTTCAACCGTGATTTACACTAATCGCTTAATGCTTATAACACGTATTTATTTATGCAGACGGAAGATAGCTACCTACTGTATGTTGCTACTAAACCACTGAACTCCCAGCGACATACGATGGCATTTATTTATTTATGGATGATTTATTAAGCGCTATTTTTGAGAGAAATCGCCTCAAGAGCGCTGTACAATAAAAATACTAGATCACAACACCTTGCAGCTACCAAGCGCATGGACGATTGGGATTTTTTCTAGCCTCCTACAGTTTAAACAGATTTTAATACATGATATAAAAAAATATTTTAAAGTCAATACATACTTAGATTATAATGATGGATTATGTGTAAACAGATACAACTTTGTAGGGAGATGGATTCCTGTCTTGCAGCTACTGAGCGCATGGACGATAGATTCTACCCCCCTTTACAAAATTTGAATTGTTAAAAATAGTAAAATGTGTATAGATTCAATGTGTAAATGAACTTATTAAATGAATATTAATTGAATATTTATAAAAAGGACGTCCTTTCTGGAAGTTTCGGTGTACCCGTTTCACATACCTTCTAGGCGCATCCGCGCCAATCAAGAATGTTTGATATATTCATGTAGTTTTTTTTTACATAGTCACATTACAATACTAAGAACTAGGATTTTACATGTAGTAGTACGCTTTGTTGGTATGAAGGTATAGGAGGTATGGAACACAAGCACCTTTCTCGCTACACAAGAGGACAGCCAGCGCAAGTGACGATAAACTTTTCCCCGTTATAGGTTGGCACACAAGATGGCCGGTCTAATGGTGCCGACCCAAGTTATGCCCTTTTGGGTGCAGGGACGGACTTCGATAGTTTTTTCCATTTATTCTTATGATAGACAAATCGTGGTAACTTAGTGATTTTTTTATGTACTCAGTGTCAACACGACTTTTCTTAGAATGAGGTAATCCACTGCCACCCGGAATTGAATTTTAAAAATGCTTTCGTGTAGACGCGTATATTTAAAAATTTTGAAGTGGGATGAAATATCCCAAAAACGCACGCAAAAATTAATAAAAAAATGTTGAAAATAGCATTCATTTCAAAATCTTAAACAACGACGTCACTCCTTGTATCTAAGTGTAGTGTTTCCGGTTTCCGTTTTTAAACCCCCGTAGCCGCGTTCCATGGCATTTTAATATGGAATACAATCTACATAATACAAGCTTCTATTGCAAAAAAGATGGCCGCCATTTAGTCTCCCTAGAACAGCTGTTAACAGTATATGACAGTTGAGTCGACGGTATATTTTATCTGTGCTTCCCGCGTCAGTTTGCATAGATTTTTGACAGTTTTGTTACTGGCTGGAGAAATACCATGGCCTTAAACAACCCGTTTTATGACGTCACTCCTGCAAAAATGACGCAGTTAGTACATTGTGGTATTTAGCGCGGTATTTTGAAATGTGCAACTTTAAAAAATCGTATCTTCATCAATAACTTATAAAAAAATATTAAATATATTTTTTTTTGTTTAGTTAAATAGTAAGTTTATAGAAAAAAATTACTTTAGAAAACAGTGGATTCCCTCATTATAATTCACTATTAATGAATTTTTATTTTTACGTAGTACCTAATTTAATTAAAGTCCGCCTCGAGGCGTATCGGTAGCGCATTGGGCTGCCATGAATGAGGTCGCGGGTTTAATTCTCGAATGTAAAATATTACCTTGAATGTGTTTTTCACATAAAAAATATTTCATATATGATACCTAGGACTGGCGCCGAAGCGTAAGACTGATCATCTTGCCTTCATGTAAAAAATGTTTATCAAGATTCACTGCACTCGGTGAATCAATGCAGTTTCACTGCACTCACAATATAAAATATTTCTTGTCTATTAAAATATAACGATGTTTTTATTCGGGAAGCTTAACAAGCCAATTCCTATTTTATTTTTTATCCAAAGTCTAGTTCTGCCCTGTTGGATAATTGACAGGTTTACAGGAGTGGGTGAGAGGTCAATTGGTTTCGCTACACACATCCTCCATAGGGGAGTATTGTGCACTATTCTCCATATATTACTATACACATATACACTATACACCTTACCCTGTACTAACTTTATAGCCACACTAGTGAACATCACGCATTATACTACTTTATAATCCTACACTAGTGTAACTTTTCATGACATACTGGTTAAGCCACATTTGCTAATTTCACGTCAGTTACTTTTGCTATAACTATAACTAACTTTACACTATAACTAACAGCTTGGTATTGTTAAGTACTTTCTGATTTTCATACTCTGCAAGTAAGTGTATGTACATAGGTTTATTAATTATTCATCTTCTTATTCTCGCTTTTGAACCTAAGGGTCTGTGTTAGTCTCATTCGATGCTGCCTCTTAGGAGGTCGACTCCCAACTGTCTCTCCATCTTTTTGCAGGTCGTCCAGGAAGTCGGCGGTCAGGTGGGTAGAGATGCATCATGGATTTGGCTATTCTACTATCATCCATTCTCTTAATTGATTATTATCCAAAATGATTGCATTTTATGGGCAGGGTCTATTGCTTTTTTGGCTCTATTGACTTTTTCAGGTGTTTTAAAACAGCTATTAGTAAACAACATTTTGTCTATGTCCAAATACATGTGGACAAAAACTGATTTCACCCATTACGGGCTAATAATTTTCAGCCATAAGCCCCATAAGGTCATAAGCCCTGTAAACGCCTAGATATCCATATTCCCTTCCAAATTTCTCGTCTCTGTTGAGATGTCAAATTGTAGCTATTAGTAAAATTAAAACGGTTCTTTTTTATTGAAAAGAAGTCAGATGTTTTCATTGCCAATATTAATTTTTACAAAAACATCAATATTGACATCTATACTTTTTAGCGACATCGATATTACAATAATATCGATATACCCTGTGGTCTTACATCAATCGAACTCGAGTTTTTTTTCAAACTGATCCCTATACTACTAATATCCAAAAAGTTTTCGTCAGCTATTTAGTATTTTACTTTATTCTATTTTTACTACCACTTATAAAAGCTCTTATAAAAATGTAGATTTCTAATAATATATCGATTTTTGTTTGTATTTTTTTAAAGTAATTACTTGTACATATTTAAAGTACCTTATAGTATTTTATTTTATTTTTAATTCTCACCTAAATATAAATTTGTACTGTGAAGGATCCTAAATAGTCGTATAATATCAAAGTTGATATTGATAAAGGTACAGTGAATGAAAAATCGTCAGAGACTCGAAGAATCCTGTTCCTATTGAAAGTATAACAAATCGCTTGAAATCAATTTAAGCAGTAGCTTTATACACCTGCCAAGTACAGTCGGGGGGCCTTATACTCTATACACGTGGGAGGAAACAGCTTGATTTATTCTTTATTTTAAACATGTATATTGCGGCTCTGAGGCTTTATGCTCGAAACATGCAATATTTTGTCACTGATTGATATTAGTGAAATGAAATTTAGTTCTTTGGCAACATTTAAAGCCCCCGCAGACTAGAGATTTTCTATCGTGCGATAGTTTAATCGGGCTTTCAATCAGTATGAAGATGTATGCAAGTGCGCATACTACAACGATCCGGTATCGGCCGATTGCTAAGTTTAATAGGCCTTGCGATTACCTTTAAACTATCCTATCGATTAACTATCGGCCAATAGCTTAATCAGTATGGCGCTCTTCCACGTGCGCACACTTGCCGATCGTTCAAATCGGGCGATAGCTATAGCTCATTTCACTCCGAGCTTTGGTGCGGGATGGTCAAGCTGGTTATGTTCATTCGATAAAAGGCGAAAATTTTTTTGGGGTATTCCAGTAATTTCGAATGCATCGTGTTAAATTTTCCATTCAATAACCTATCACTGTAGATGGGATGCACCTAATACTCTCGGTTTCTCTTCTTAATCTTTCTCCTTCGTAGTATTGCAGCAATAATAACTTTTCTTTACAATATTGTTCCAACATTCATTGCGACCGCTCTCTTCAAAAGCCGTTTATTAACTGGAAATCATTCGAGAGCAGTTGGCCGACAACATTGTCATCCAAGATAGCTAAAACCTAATTACCTTTATGCTCACCTTTCCTTGTTTTTTATTAGAACTAATTTCATATTAATACAATTATTTTACGTTGTAAGCTTATTGCCAAACTAGTTTGAAGAAATAATAATAGTAGATAAATAACATTTAGAATGTGTACAAATACTCGCAAACAAATTACTGGATTATGCCCATGCTGAGTATAATTACTGGATCAAACATTATTGATATCCCATGATGGGCGGGATGGGGAATGTTTTAATACATCAAGTGGTTATTTAACCCAGTCAATGACAGGTCATAAACGTAAACGCCTAGATAATCCAAATTCATTTCCAGGGCTTCTCCGTTTCTGTTGGAATATCAATAGAGTTTGGTAGATAAATGTTTTTAAGCGTAAGACTGATTATCTTGTCTTCATGAAGTAAATGATCAAGATAAAACTGCACTTAGTGTACCAATGCAGTGCCCTATGCACGATTGGGTACGGATATGGGAACGAAGAAATGATACCTAAATTATATGAAAATATTATTTTAACTCAGCCAAAAAAAAACGCTTAAGAGTATATTAGATTAATTTAAATTGTAAAATCACTCGTCAATTGAAATTGACCGTTTTCTAAAAGTAATACATTCAACTAATCATATTTTCCGGAAAAACCAATGTTATTTCTAAGAAAACGTCGTATAAACTACTTAAAATTGAGGAAAAATTAGAAAACCTCCCCTTGTGACGTTTGATTTCAAACTATAACCATTTGAACAACATTTTTGAAATGAATACAAATACTTGTAGACAAATTACTGGATTATACCCATGCTGGGCTGATATCAGATATTATTGATATCCCAACAGAGACAGAGAAACTCTGGAAACGAATGTGGGTTTATCTAGGCGTTTACAGGGCTTATGACCTGTCATTGGCTGGGTTAAGTGGCCACTTGACGTACTACAACATTCCCCATTCCGCCTATCATCTGATAACCATATATGACAAATTTTGGAACTACTATATATTGAAATCGTCTTCGTCGTTCCGCTTTACAGAATTTTTTCTAAGCTGGTGTCATCTCTTGAGAAGATTGCAAAGCATTTTTTTTGGAAATCATCTTTTATTAGTGTAGGTGGCGGTATAACCATTTGATTTTAAAAAAACTGTGATAACGCGCCACTTGTTTGATGATATGATAAGCCACTTTGTGAAAACGATCGCCTACGACATTAGGTCTAACTGCTCCAGCATAAGGCCCCTGAGCTGCACTAATGCTGATGTCATTAGGGTTGGTAGTTGGTAGCTGATACTCTGTTCCAACCAACAAACATATATAGAAATATTATGTAGATGGTTGTTCTTGTGCTACGTGGACTCAGCTTAATTAATAGCAAGCCTTGATATTCCAGGTAAATTTAAAAAATATAAATTAGTGTTAATAAATAACTCACGTAATTATGAAAGGTATATTTTAAAAACGTAATACATACCGACTACACTAGTACTTTCCCTTATATCTACTAACCGAATGGTGCTTATAATTGTATTTTGTTTTTTTATAAGTATATCTATCAACCGCTGGTAGCTCATCACCCATCGCTGTACTAATACGAGGAACCAATGTGATACTTCAAGGTTAGTGAAGTGCTTTCTTTGCTGTTGGTTTTCCTGACGATACTCAATATTTAATATTGTGGAAATTATTGGTATATATAGATATGTGTGATAACACGCAAAAGGTCCTTCTAGTTACATTCACATATATATATGTCTTTATAATCAATTGATTTATAAGGCCATAATTGTCCCGCTTCTCGCTATCCGCTCTACACCATTGTAGGTTACTTACAAGCCCGTACAATAATAACAATAAAATAATATTAAAAAAATAATGATCCAGTGTTAAATCTAACATTCTCGAGCAAACCGCTCCGGATAATCCAGTCAATGGCTCTAGTTTTGAACTGCTTATAGTCCTTAGAATGTACGAAACGAATGTTGATTATACGAAAATCCTGGGTGCGCCTCTCGATATCTGATGCTGGCTGATGATATACTAAGGCTGTGTTATTTTTACGTGAAAATGACGATACGACGCGCGTAGTAATTTATTACCTAACCTTAGTGCGGGTTAACAGCGATCCATCAGCTGGTAGGTGGTAACCTGCGGTGATTAACGGTTGACAGCTTCCGACGTATTATTTATTTTTTTCTCTGACACTTCTTCACATATTGCTAGATACATATTACATAGAAGTTGTAAAATAGAAGCATTAACTATGATGTTTTAAATTTGAACAGTTCATTTCGAATAGTAGGTGGATCTAATGATACACATGCGAAACATTGTTTTAATATAAACATTTAATCTATCGCGTATTTTTTATGACTTATTTTATGAGTTGAGATTCGATCCAATAAATCTCGAATCTCAAAGTACGCGACGCTATCACAGGACCGCCACTCGATTATGGGATGAAAATAAATGGTCCTTTATTAACATACATACATATTATGTAAATTAAATGTGGTGTTGGAAAAAGAAGGACGAAAGTAGACTGAATGCTGTTGAAATTCTAAAATGTAGTTTCTTTCTTCTTTATAACTAAAAACTAAAAGTATACTTTTTCTTATGTAAAACTGTGGTTTCGTAAGTCTGAGTATGTGTTCTTCATAACTAAAAACTAAAAGTATACTTTTTCGTATGTAAAACTGTGGTTTCGTATGTCTTGAGTCGATTACTGTGGATGAATACACTAGATCTAGATGAAGAATGATAATGAATACAAACTCTTTATTTAAAATTTATATATAAAATCTAAATGTTCCTAACCTCTCAAATATCTCTGAAGGGTTTTATCGTATTATGTGATAAACCACACTTTCTTTGAAGCTACTTTTTGATAGTTATGGAAAACTACGAAGTGAGTGTTACAAACATCGAGTTAAGTTTTAACTACGTTTAGTATTGATATTTTCTTCGTGTACTGCAATAATGCATGTAATAATTCTTAATTAAAAACACGATTATATCTGCAATCACGTCAATACGATGATTTGCATGCCTAGATTATTAATGGAGAGCTCGGAACTCTGTACTGCAAGAAAATCCAAACGTCATTCGTCTCCTTATCTCCATCTTAATGCATCAGAATATTTCTAGAAGGAGAATATTATATGTTATTAATATATGAACCAACTCAGTTCCTACTCAGCAGCCTTCGGAATACATATTCAAGGTGGATTCATCATTAATCATCAGGTGTTTTATAACAATGGGTATTATGACATACAGATATAAGGATGGAATTGTGCTTCCTTTTTGCTGCTTATTCCGAATAGATATCTACATATTTAATCAATTCCTTTTTGGTAGAAATAAGCCACTACTTATCACATTTTATCTCCACACCTGTATTAATTTTGAAAGATTTTTGCCTACTCAAAATTAAATTTTTATACCCAGGAATTTTTTTGTTTTGCACATTGGTAAAAAAGGAATTACTTATCAGAATTAATTTATAATTCCAAGAAAATATTTAAAAATTTTAAATTAAATTTATTATTCCAATAATATTTAAAATTTGTTACCACTGCCTCCATTAATTTTGATTACTTACGATTCTTATTTTTATACCTTGGGACCCTCCTTAACTACTTTCCTTTAAGTACTCTTTTGTGCATAGATGAAAAAGGGATTCTAATCCAGGTGAAACAGTAAAATAAAAGATATATTATTTCAGGAATATTTCACATTTATTTTGCACAATATACATTGAATACAGCATTTTAATAAACGATAAAATATTACTAAACGTGTCTACATGTTACAAATATATTTATAGATTCAGTTTCTACTTTACAATGTAATTCTTTATGTACAGATAAAGGTACCATTTATATTTTTGGGTAATTCAATGCCTAGTTTATTACTAGTTGCTAAAATAGTAAATTTTATTGATGACAGAGTTTTGGATAAATGATATAATACATACTTGTATGTGGCGATTATTGCGAGACAGATTCATCTTAAAAAAACAATGAAAAATAATTGAATTGGAATTGGAAAATAATTTTTATATTAAAAATAATAAAATGTGTAGGATATAATTATTCTACATTCGCATAGTCTGAACTGCGGGCAGTGCCAGTGGTCTAATGCTGGTAGTAGTTATAACGATTTTTTTAATATTGTTGATTTTGTATGCATAATACACATCTTTGGCATTTAAAGACACGAACCTAATTTAATAAAAAATATAATAAATTACTGTTTTATATGCTACATTATATTTATTTATACAGATTAAACCTAAAAGTATACAAATCAAGCATTAGTACTAAACTGTTTTACTATACACAGCTAATTTACATCGTTACCGTGTAAGATAAGGTACTACGTTTATAGCATAGCTACCTATTTAAATTATTTATTTTTAATAGAAGCAGGCTTCTTACAAAACGTACAACTATCTAAATCAACATTATAAATATATTGGTTTAATCTATAGGTATTTTTTATTGGAATTGAATAGATTTTTCTTTATATAAAATATTTACAAATAAAACACAATAATTTTTATAGAGATCATTAGGAGTTTACAGAAGGAACAAGATGTTAATTCCGGTCATTAGAATTTTAAAGGATCTTTGAGTATATCATAATAAATTACGACCCGTAATCGTCAATTAATTCGTAATACAACGTACTGTGTACTATGGTACCTACTACCTACTGTACCTATTTGTCAAAAAATTTATATTGATTTTTTTTCATTTTTTAAGTCGAAAAATATTATTTTTCGTGTGTAAGATGTTATTTTGCTTTGCCTCCAAATATATTTTAAAATCTTGATGGCTTAATCATTAATTAATGACGATTATTAAAAATGATGTTGTTTTTTCAATGTAAGGGACCTGTAGGCGGTGACCGCCGGGGCGGGGGCGGGTAGGGGCTGTATCTCGTGGGGAAGGGCGGCATGACATGGTGGGGCTGCGGGCCTGGCGGCCAGGGCGGGTAGGGCGGGGGGTACAGCCCCAAGGGCCTCCACAGGGCGCGGGCCTTCTCGGCCAGGGCGGCGAAGTTGTTGTTCTCTGCATCCTGCATGCATTCAGGGTACAGCCGTAGTGGAGCACGGAGTAGCTGTTGCTCCATCAGCATTAGTTCCATGGGATCTCTGTTGACAAAGGAAAATAATAATTAAAATCGACTAACTTATACGAGTATAGCGCCATTTTTGTAAAAAATCACCTAAAGGGGGCTTCACAATTCAAAATACTATTTTACCTAAGCTCCTAGCGGTAGACTATAATATTACCCGTAACCTGAGCAGACTAGGGCAAATACGCATTCTGGAAATTTAAATCCCTTGAATACAAGCATTTTCTAATCAGTTTATATTTTTAATAAGTTTTACTTTTTTTTAAAGTTGTACCTTTTTTATTTTTTTTTTATTTATTATTTATTCACTTGTACATATATATAAAGTTATGTTAAATTCCCGCTAAACTGCTAAACAGTAGTTTTAAACCTACTTAGTGGTTTCTTTTGTACCTAAGATCTTTTTTAAATCGTTGAAAGGGATTGATTGAAAGGGGTTGAATCTTGATTTGTTTCTGCACGATTAGTTTGTCGATTTTTCCTATAAATCGATCTAAGATTAAACAATTCTTAACGGCCACAGTAATTCATTACTACAACACTTTTTCAACTAATTTAAGTATTTGACACTGTTTACTTTATGTCTTCACCGCCTGTTTCTGTTCTAAGAAAATACGATAAAAATAAGTCCAAGAAAAGAAAATCTAACTGTCTTTCGTATTCTCCCAACCATTTGGTACTCTTTGCGGTTGGCAAATACCTTTTTTAGTACACCAATTAGGGCACATTTAACAATCTTGTAGGTGCTGAAATATGCAGACGCGGGAGGTCTCTAACATCACCTTAGCCCACCCAATACTCAGGGACAGCCTCACATCGTGTGATCTTAAAAGCGGTCAATTTGTCCGTAATTACCAAGTGTTTATATAGCGCAATATCAAATGGTCGTGCCCCCTGGCTATTCGTTCATATCCACACTCAGGTGTTTTAGTTTTTCCCGTCTCCATAAAATGATTAAATCATAATGGTGCCATAAGCACGCCGACAAAAGAAAAAAAATCAGTAAATGTTACCACAGTGAAATGCATTCTGGTTTTTAGTTATATTTGTTTTTGGCCATCATGCCTGCGTCATTGAACTGATCAAAAACTGCCAAGTTATTTGTTTTTTATTTAACCTCCACAACAGGTCAGAAAGCTCAAAAATAGAGGGGAGTAACATCACAAACACCTAAGCTTGAAGAAAATCATTTTTTATTATTGTGTTCTCACCGGGAATCGAACCCAGAACCTATGAATCTTTAGTCTAGCGTCTTAGCCATTACGTTACAGAAGCCGTCATTTATGATTTGATTACACCCTTTTCAATTCATCCAAAAGTGTGCTCAGAATTGTTGATGTAACCAATCAAGGAAAACTACAATTTTCAGTAAATAAACTTTTCATCACGTAGAATCTGATTCAAAAAATGTAACAATGCGTCAGAAACTTCAATAAATTATTATTAAGTTGTTAAATTACAGCCGTATATTAAAAACACCAAATTGTACCCCGAAAGTGAATCCAGACAAATTACGGGCTTTAGAAAATAGTAGAGGTCGAAAATGTACACCGCCGTTATTACAGGCTTTGGTATAGTCTAAAAATTACAAGCCACTGTTATTAAATTGCTTCGTGAAGTACGTTTAAATATTTGGACACCCTGTAGAATCCCATAGAGAGGTGTAAGAATAGAAATGCGGTATAGAATTACATATGATGACCACTCTAATAGCGGACTATTACTACAGGTGGTTGCGGCACTGCCTTATTCGGCTGTTTTATGTTGCCGCTCTATGATATTGGCGGTGTATTAGAGGCCGAATTAAACGAAAACGACAAAAATGATCATTAAGTCAAAACAGGCGATAGATCTTTTTCTCTGGCCTGTAATAACGCGGTGCCTGGGAGGCACGTAATGGGGAGTTAGAATAATGCCGCGGTGTAATGTTGTGAGTTGTGATGTCTACCATCCGACCGGAGCACTTATTCTCGGGAACACGAAGAACTCACCGAAATAAATGTTGTAAACATTAACAGGTAATTTAAATCATTTTCCCGCCGCAGCGTAGATCTGATATTCAAAGCCTTCAACAGGTATAGAGGGAACATGGAAGGAAAGTTGATGATTTAACAAACTCTTTAAACTTTGGTAATCAAATTATCGCGAAAGTAATGACAGATTTCTCTTTTAATATAAATGTTAACATAAACGCTACTTGCGTTAATTTTAATTATTATAACTGCACTCTCGTACATTTCTAAATACTCTTAACAATAACTTATTTATTCAATTAGCATCCGCATAGTAATGCGTACAGTTATTACTGAAATATTGAAAACGCTATTCTGGCATGCAGGATGTTCCGGTTTTTATAATTTTCAAGGCAACGAGAATAATCGTTTTCCTCTTGTGTTTTAAACCCGATAATAGATTTCTACAAATGGTCATCTAATGATGGAACAGGGTGTAACAAAACTCGATGTACAAGCGGGAAACTGGTGAATCTACGTCGTATTTGAAGAGGATTGTGTAATATGACTTTTTATTCTGAGCTGGAAAGAAAAAAAATTTTTCTTCTCACAGTATGGCAGATTAAGTAAAATTGCTCATTTATTCTTATTATAAAAACGCGTTTTTTAATTTTGTTTTTTTTTATGGATAATATTAATTTGACTAAATACATGATATTTAACAACAAATTGCGAAAAAAAATCAACTTCGTGCTCAATTTTCTCGAAAACTAAGGGTCAAATAAAAAAAATATTCTACAAAAATTTCGACTCTCAGATATTATGTAGATTTCACTGGTTTCCTGCTTGTACATCGAGTTTTGTTACACCCTGTGTAAGAATTTCTTGTACATCTATTTATGACACTTGGCTTTTACAAATTTGAAAAAAAATACCTTCGAATTGAATACCTTGCTGAATTCTTGAATCTTAAATAAGCCAAAATTGAATATTTTTGATTTCCGAAAACGTAAAAAGAAAAATCCTCACAGGATCGGTGGAAAAAACTATAAAATCCGTTAAGGAAGTACATAATAACGTTCAAAAAGTAATGCATACATAAATGGACTGAAACTGGGCGATTATTTTAAATAACTATTTTGAAATTTATTCAAAATTTAAATACACTAGCATAAATATTTATAAAAAAATTATAGAAGCCATATAAAATAATACTGTTTCTCTGTTTCATAAAAATCTTCCACGTTCTCTCTACAGAACGATGGCGATGCGTGATGATGCGGTGAGATGACGGTCGGGCGAGGCGAGGGTAAGGGGGGGGATTCCACGGGGAGCCGTAGAGAGCCAGAACTCGCCGCCCTGTAATTTGCAGATGGGGAGGTGTTACTGTTGATGGCATGATGATGGTCATGTGAGGACATGCGTGCGCATACCGCCCCAGTGGTTCTTAAAACTAAAAATTCCAATCTACAATTTTTTAAATATTTTTATTTGATATATTATTTTAGACATTTTTTAAGATCCTTTCTCGTAAAAAATACCTCAAGGGTGCTAATCAATAGATGCCGGATATCGATGAAGTCAATAATTTATGATTTCAATTACAATATCAATGGTAGAAGAAAAATTAAGACATAGATAGGTATATCCAGTATTTGTCTATGAAAGTATTGTTCTCATGAAAAATAATTTAGAACCATTATTAATATGGTGATTCCTCCAATTTTAGAACTATATTTTTTATTGAACATAGCTAATTTTTTTTGTGAATTTCACTTGGTTTTCGAACAGTAAAATCATGTTGATAAAAAACTTTACTGCTATTCCTACATTTTAGACAAGTACCAAAGCTGGAAAAATACGTATGACCCGTTACTTATATACATTACGCGTGAGTAGCTACTTATAACATAGGACCGAGCGTGAGTAGCGCACTGTGACCGCAATGGGGTGTTAGAGCATTTTTTATGGAAAAATGAATAAAAATAAAAATAAATAACTGACACGTAATTCGTTAGAATTTGGTGTACTCTACAAATAAGTAATTATTTTTATTTTGCTGTCACCTATAGTTTAAAATTATCTTGATAATTTAAAAAATGCCAAAATATAAGGGGCGCTTCGTTTTTTTTTCCATGGAATTCTTTTTTTTAAAAATCAGTAGGTAACGCTATTTCCCTAGAAAGAACATTGTTTGAAGTATGTACCTGGGTGTGTATGTAAATGTGATAATTTTTTCGAAGCTTTGTAACTGTTAACAAATCCGGAATATCATTTTTAAAACACCTAAATTTCTAACGCTGTCTTACGGTGGAGTTTTATTAATATCGATTTTTCAGTAAAACGTATTGAGAACCTCAGGTAGAATGTTGGTAGCGGTGAGACGCACAAGACACGATAGCGTTTCCCCACACAAAGTTTTCAGACAAAATTAACATATTAGGTAATCATGTTTCTTTTCACGTTTTTAAGCAACATATTCATGCATTTCCCTTTCGTTTATCGATATTTCGTATTTTTAATCATTGTCACAGTAAAATGTTTTTTTTTCTAGCTGAACAAGAGCGCGAACGATTAAGCAAGTATTTACAGTAATTATCTATTTTTTATATATATATAACACTATGTTTACTTTTTCGATTAATTAGATAACTTAAATACTTTATTGTTCGTTATTATAGTAAAAAAATAACATGCATATTTATGTACTTTTCTGATATTCATTAAAACGATAGGTTAACGATGAAAACAAATAAAAAGCCGTTTTGATTAGTAAAAAAAAAAATAATTATTAGATTTTGCATTAACTATTTTTCCCCTATCCAATATCCTATTGGTGTACCCTTAGGGCACTGTTTTAGGAACCAAGTGAAGTGTATTAGAACACCACGTGAAAGAGTATCTTGATCATCAGTTTAAAAGCTGTTAACGTAAGAATCAATATTTAACTATTGTCAATTTTTATATATTTTGATAAAAGGCATACGTTTTTTTTTTACGTATTATTTCGAGGCTGCAATTTTCAAGATCAGTTTTAAGTGTCTACTTTTTGACTTACAGCATTTTGGTAAGACTCTCGCATGATTTAATGTTCTTTGCCGTCGGTATAACTCACGAGTCACGAGTAAGGCAATCGGCTGAGCTAATTTAGGGCTAATTTCATATTTACTAAATTAACACCTGTGAGGCTCAGATTTTCAAAACATCTTACGACCTATTGTTATTATAAAACGCACATTTTTAATATCTACTGATAAAAAATAATTTAAAATTGCCGTACATATTCTTTTGTTGATGCATTACAGTAATTTAATCCAAACTTACAATTTCGAAAAAAATCAATCAATTTTCTTATTTTAATATTATTTATGAATACCTCACAAAAAATTGGCGCTGCCTTTTTTTCATGTACCTAAAAAATATTGTAAAGAATTGTAGATACAATGATTTTCATTCCTTTTTTAACTTCTGAAAATCAAACACAACCTCAATATTTTACTGGAAGTTTTAAGTAAAACTGGTTATTTTTGTCGAATCTTACGTTTTTTGGATGAAAGCATGTTTTTTCATTATCTTTTCCTAAGCATTAGTAATGTGTTTTGTTTTGAAAAACGGAGCCAAAGAAATTTGAGACTCCGCGAGATATTATCTGCCTTAAATTCGTTCCCTCGGGCAAAAGGGGGTGGAACTCTGGAGTCATCAACGGGGGGTTTTAAATTTATAATTAAAGGATTCATATTTCTTGTTGATGAGTCCTTAAATTTTACACTTTGGAACACGTTCAAAAATCAGGATGTTCATTTTTACTTGGCGTAGCTTGTAAAATTTTGCAACAAAAATATTATAATAAACTTATGTACAATTTTATAGGAACATTTTTGTAAAAAAAATATCCGCATCCGCAGTTATCAAATTATGCATACAAATTGATAAAATCGCAATAAGACAAAAAGACAAATATACAAGTATTTAGACTGATTATTGGTTGCCAATAACGAAAGATAAAAAAAAATCTATTCCATTTCTATCAGAAAAAAATAATTATGTACTAAAACGTTAACTTTTCTCTGTATCATAATATTTTAAAAATATAATTGTAATTATTCATATTAATGTTTCATGTGTGATACCTCGGACTGTTACTGAAGCGTATGACTGATCATCTTACCTTCATGTAATGAAAATGACCAATATACACTGCACTTGGTATACCGATACAGTGCCCTATGCATCATTGGGTGTGGATAAGGGAGAGTAGTAGTAGTAGTAGTAATTATTGCAAAATTCTCGAAAAACATATTTAATGTAAAATTTGGGGATTCAAATGTAAAATTCTGCTGGTAAGTATTTAAATGGTTGTTGCATAAATTATTGGGCATGAAATCGCGGTTAATGGCGTTAGAGCGTCAGGAAAAGTCATTCATTATCTCCCTTCCTTCCTGTCGGCTGTAAGGGCCTGTCATAATCGGTTATAAAAATAACCAACTGTTGCAAATAATCGGTTACATAAAAAATAAAAAAAAATGAAAAAAACGTGACCACCTAAATAAAATTTAATTAAGTTTGTACTTTTATAAATCTTCTCAGTGATAATGGTAGGTACCTATTTAGTAATTTATTATTGGTGACAGGTTCGATAAAAGGTTATTTGGTTATTCATACAGAGTATTATATTTATTACGAGTATTATCTTCGGATGTTAATCATTATAACCGGTTTTTGCGCATCACTAAGGACCTCATCAGGGATCCTCGAAGTCCATTTATACCCTGAGCGACACATCCAATCAACTGCCAAAACGGGCACATCACTCATAATACAAATGAGTGCGGGTGGATATACAATATTACAGAAAATAATGTGTTTCGTGCGCAAACCTTTCTTACATGAACTAAATAGTGTGGAAATGTATGTAAAATGGAATTATATAGGAATGTTAAAGGAGTTTTATTATCAAACTAGAATATATTTTTTTACAATTTGACATCTCAATTGTCGAAAAGTTTGGAAGGGAATATGGATATCTAGACGTTTACAGGGCTTATGGCCTGTCATTGGCTGGGTTAAGTGGCCACACTTCCTAATTCCACATTTCGCCTGGGGCGAGTATTTGGTCAAATAATCAAAATGTTGTTTGTATTTATTTATTTCACCACCTCAACAGGCCAGAAGGCCAACAGCAGAGGGAACAACGTCACAAACACACAGGCTTGAAAAAAAACACTTAATTTGCATGGATTTAAGAACTATGTACCTACATACAGTTCGTAGGATTTTTATTTTTAATTTAAAAAGTAACCAGAAAGGAACAGTAAAAAAATTAATACATGTAATATAATAAATGAAATAATCACAAAAAGTTGCGTGATTTCAACAAAATAAATCAATTAATGAAAATAAAAAGCTGCAAGAAATTAGGGCATGGTCATCAGTTGTGCCCGATATAAATTGTCAGCAATTATTCATGAATTGTTAAATTCATTTCTGATGATAAATTATAAGTAATTGAGGCATCACGACTGAAATACGTGCAATATAAATATAACTTATTGTATTCTACTTTTAATACTAAGCACACTGTACAATAATGCAATCGAATATGATGAAATTCTTGTACAAAAGACTGATTTGTGCAAAAATTGCAAAATCTTTGGTTTCATAAAAAAAAGTAATAATCACAAAATTAATTACACAGGATTACATCACTTTTAATTGACGATGTTATATTACAGTTTACTAAGCCTATCTCGATAATTGAAAATGAACCTATAAAAAAATTCTCAACCGCTTAACAACATCCTTAGTATCTCATTTCAGTTCATTTTCAGCATATTACGCGAGCTTCACTTTTCCTAGTGTATGTACGCAATGTTCAATTTCAGCAAACATCTATTAGCTTCTTCATCACGTTGCTGCTCATATTATAATACCTTCTTCAATCCTTGGGACTAACAAACTACACCTGTGAACCGTCTTTAAAGGTTGCAAAAAGGGCATGAAACCCTTGGAAAGAACATTGACTACAAATAAAACACTCCAGGGCTTTGATTATGAATATAGATAAATCCGAAAATAAATATTAATTTGTATCTTATATCTACGAACGAAGATATGGACCATCAAGCTTTTCTTTCCGTCTCGAATGGCTTAAGAAGACAGACAACTACTAATACTTTCACTTTTCCGAACCCAATGATGCATATGGCACTGCATTGATACGCCATGGAGGCAAGCTGATCAGTTTTACGCTTCAATAAACAACTATTCAACTAAAATAATTTGATCCATTTTTTCTTATATTATGTGAGTATTATGAAAGACGATGCGATTGCAAATGTCAATATTCTGTATCGACAAGTATCAAGTTGTACGAGAGGTGGATACGTTTAGGTTCTCCGCCTGATCGACAAAGGCAGGAATATAAAATATGATCCTTTTGACGGAAGTTCGCAAGGATACGCGAGCGATCCATGCATATGATCCATGCATTATGTGAATATTATACACCGGTTTCTCGATCGTTCGGTTAATGGTTCGGATAGGCAGTTAGTAGTTGGCTTCGCGTCCCACTGCCGATGGTAATAAGCTTGGCAGATTAAGGCCGGCTTTGTTGCTGCCGATCCAAGATGTAAATCTTCCCTGTAAACACACCGTAATGTGCCTTAAAAGCCTTTCAATTTAAATAAGTAGCAGCGGCCTTGCACACCGCGGGCGTGAGGACTAGCAACGTGGAAAAGGTGGGTATAATGTTACCTACTTGTGATTCGCGAAGTATTGAGAAATTTGCAATAAATACGAATATTACTTCATTTGCAGACTGATGTACTAGACAGAACATTCCCACAGTTAACACACATTAAAGATAAATGTTTAACGTTTTACGTTTCACCAATGTTAAGTAGGCACCCTTCAGGCGAATTTTGAAATGATCGCATTAACACCTGCATACTTAAGAAATGATATTTTAAATTTCAAGACACTTTGGTTCAATTTAGTGGATGAAATTTAAATCGGTTTGGAAAATATCATTGGTAATAATACTTCGCGTTATGCTTTTGAATACGATGTAACATCGCGTTGTGTAAAATTCATGAACGGATTCCATTTTTTTTAATTAATTCTGTACTTGAAGTTTATTAAACTTCAATTTAATTACTTTTTCCTTTCAAATTTAATTAAGGGAAAAAATTATTAAGTGCTCGCTATCAAAAGCTTTAATTTTTCACTAAAAGGATTATTTAAAAAAGTAATATGGAAGTGCATCGAAGAATCGTATTTCAATGTGGAAGTGCCATGAATTGTCCGGTTTTTAAAAAACAATTGTAAAATGTATCTGAAAAGTAAATGGGTTTCATGGAATAGGTATTTTATTCCGTTATTAAAAAAAAACTTATTTACATTATTATTCTTTGGCTTATTATTTCTATCGTAAATCGTACCTATTTATATCGTACATCCTACCAATTTATATCGTACATCGTATCTATTTAAGCATCCCAGTAATAGTAGATACCTATTTTCACCTTCCACGTTTTAGTGTTGCGCTACCTCCGTTTTCCGTAATGTCGATCGCGAAGTAAGGTGGCGATTTAATAGCCATCATTATGCGATCATGTTTCATCTTTCGCTTCAATCAGTTTCAAGTGCTCCTTTTTACCGAGTAGATACCACTTTAATATTCCGATCGTACGTTCACAAGTGCTCCCATATTATTATACACAGGCAGGTGATGGGAAATCCAAATTGAATATTAATAAGAAATATTTTAAGAAGGTACAACACTATTAATATTGATTTAAGTGTATCGTCCGTTTCGATTATTTAAATTAGAAACAAGTGTTAGAATAATATTAGTATATTCAAATACATCTCGTTGCATATTAAATTTACAAAGAAATAAGTGCATCTGTTGCTTTACTATGTACTTAATAATACTAAGCTATGTCATACGTCATATACTTTTTACATATGATTATTCAATGATATTAGTAATTGATGCTAGAAGATTTTAAAAAAATGGAAACGTTTGTGTTTTTTAGCTGCAAGACAAATGAATGTAATATGCAATTTATTTCAGAAATTGAAATATTTCATTAAAACAACAGTGTTTTGCTGGAAACCTTTATTTAAAAAAAAGTTAAATGTGATTCTAATTTAATATAATGTTAGATGCATATTATAATAGAACCACAAACAAGTTATGTATTTGTTATTGTATTCAGTAACGACAACTTACGAAACTGTTGCCGATGAACGGCATAATATAAAATAGTTCATGAATAGGATTCCCAAATTTAGGAATGGCCTGAGACAAAATGTCACATGTTTTTAGAATACACCCCCGAACGACCAGTAAAGGGTTGGTGATGAGATTCAGGGTGGTGGGAGAAGTGGTGAAGCTGTGTTACGAGGGTGGAGAGGGGTGAAGTCCAAAGGACCAAGGTGGGAACAGGTACGCGCACAGAGGACTCAGCCAGAATGCTTAATTTGGGCTCTAATTTGCCTAAATACTTAAGGCTGTATGCTGGAATCACTCGACTTAAAATTTATTCGCAAATCTCTAGAAGTTGTAAAAAAAAAAAAACAGTTTAGATGAATATCAACTATCAAGTGCAACCCAATTTTTTAATTTAATTCCAAACTACATATTTATAACGTAAATACGTTAGTAATTAAAGTAAAATTCGTAAAATGTTTACATCCATAAAAAAAAAATTTTTTCGCAATTTCTGTTGTTTTAATTTCAATATTTTAAAATGATCTGAAACACATGAAGAAAAGTTGAGAATTGTTATTAACTTATTCTGAGGAAATCGATGGATAAACATAGATTGTGCCATAAAAATATTATAACAATATAATGTTATTTTCAAAAATTATTATAAGGTACTAAATTGGAATTTATTTTAACATTCCAGCAAGAGATTAAGAAGATCAAAAAAATCGTGCACGATCTTTTAGTTTTTTGTAATAAAAATTAAGCTATAATAAAGGTGTTTTGCCAAAAGATGGCAGAATTTTCAATTTACTATTCGCCGCCGATAGGTTATCATTAAGTAGATATCTTTCAATAAAGTTTTATGACGCTCACCCTAAAGGGCCTAACACCTTCCCCGTGTGATTAGTTCACGGTACATCCACAGCCTAAAGCCTGAAGCCACAGACCTACAGCCTATTGCCAAGGTGTGAACCTAAATCGCCCGATTAATCGCTTATTGGTTATTAACAACAGTTTAGAGCATTGAAAACTAATAAAACAACCTGTTATTAGGATAAATTACAGCACCTTTTTTATGACATAGTTATTATCTGCCATGAAAATCATCAAAAAGTTTTATGATCATGTTTTAGAGACATGCATGGAAATGTCTGCATAATAAACATATATTTGCAAGGTCTACGAGGGGAATAAAAATAAGAATAAACTTCAAGGATCTTGAATTTGAGAGCGGCAGTAAATGTTTATATTATTACAGGTACCTACACAAATTTCCTGCCATGTGGTGTAGTGGTTAAATAGTTAGGGTTCTATCGGTGGTTTCACAGGCTTAATTCACGACCATATTAATCGTGAAATTGATATTTACATACTTAACCACTTAAATACGCTAAAAAGTTATATATTACGCTCTTAAAATTGGAATGACGATAGATAGCGTACGATTATGTATTAAAAAAACTCCCTTTATTCTGGTTACACATAACGTAGTACAGATCATAGTTTAGATTAGGAACCTACCGTGTATTCTGTGAACTGTAGATTTTATTAGATTATTTAACCGTAACCATTTCTGTTCTATCCGCGTTATTGAAATATGTATTAAAATATATATCAGCAGTCGTACATATATTAAAACTATTATCGATTAAATTGCCAGTTAACGCTTTAATTACGTACCTACTCAAAGGGATTCACTAATTAAAAACTGTTTTTATTACCCATTTAACATACAAGCAGTATAAATGTTTTATTTTCATGATATTCTTAACGCGTTTAAACCGTGGAGCAATTAGGTATTAAGAAATTTAAAACTAGGTAGATGGTTTTGGACAAAGGACTTTTACAATGGTTCAGTAATGTGGAGAGATTGAATGTTGAAATAACGGCTAAAAAAAATTTGGTGGTACGAGTGTGCCTTGATGTAGAAGTCAAGGAAGACCGAAAAATACATGACACGATTAAGTGCAAGTACCTGAAAGCGGAATAATCGACGTGCGTGCATGAGAAGGCATGAGTGTAAGAGTGTGTATTAGGAAGTGTGCCAGGACAAAGCGGTGTAGCGATCTATCCACTCTGCCTATCCCTTCTAGAAATGGCGCGACAGTTAGTAAGTAAGATGGTTTTATTACTAACCTGTCAAAGTCTGTTAATCGTGAAGAGTCTCTGAACCCCTTGGCGAAGGGATTGCTGTCTATCTTCAGCTTGGTGATGAGCTGGTTCTGGTATGCCGTCACCGCTGTGAAGACCGTCTCCGGGAAGATGTAAGTCCTGTACTGTTCCATGTCCAGGTCATGGATTGGTCCTGTGTTGTGCTCTCGCCACTTCACCAGGTGGATGCGGGGCTGGTAGCGATGCATGGAGTTAAGAATTATCTGAAACAAAAATAAGTTATTGGTAACTATTCTGTCTTCAAAATGTGTATTGAAATAATAATTAGGATTTAAAAAAACTAAGCAACTGACAAATATGTGACTTTGCACTTGTATTAACAGTATCCACAAAATTTTCAAAAATAATCTAGTTCTCGTTTGTCATCGATAAAAGCAACAAATTTAATATTTCTACTTCCTACTTATACTGAAATACCGGTCACTGTAAAAGAACCTATAAATAAATACTTAAATAAGATGGCACTTTCAATTATTCATTAGGAAATAAAAAAAATAAATAAAATGACAGGTCATATGCCCTGTACACGCCTAGATAATCCACATTTCGAGATTTCACAGAGTTTCTCTGGTTCTGTTGGGATATCACTAATATTTGATTTTAGTCCAGCATGGGTAAAATCCAGTAGTTTGTCAATAAGTATTTGTACATATTCAAATGTTGAAATAAAACTAGTTTTTAAAACAAGTTTTGTTTCAAAACTTACTGAATGGTACGAAAATTGAAAAATACGAATAATTTCGATTTTTGAACCAAAGTTTTTTGTTTTTGTAAACAAAATACATCTTTATGTATAAAATATTGCCTAAAATGTCGCATGTAAAACAAAAAGCCATAAGTTCACTTTCATCAGTGTAATGAAACAAGAATGTGTGATTACGACCGAAGAATGCAGCGCCTAATTAGGGGAGGCGTGTAAACTCCCCTCGGTCATGACGACCCCGAGTCATGAAAAGGCCGCCGTGTTTCGGACAAATTAGGGAGCCATTTTCCACAAGCCATTAAACGCGGACATTACGACCGGCTCCAAAACGAGACGTCATCGTATTTCACTACACAATGTACGTGTAAACTCGCCGCAATCAAAATTAATTCTCGAATTATCCGTTATTTTGGTCGACGATTGGACTACTTAAACGCAAGGTCAGAATTATATACTATTTATTTATTTATTTAAATTTGTATTTGTGGATGGATTAGAGTCAGACTGTGGAACCAAATATCATAATAACGAATTCATAATTTTATAAAATATTTTATTAATCTTGTTTTACATTCAAATGGTAGAAATGAAAAACACCAAAGGTTTCGATTAATATTATGTAGATATTTACAGAAATACCTGTATTTTCCTACAATTTATTATAATATCATACTTTAAAATAACAATTAATCATAGTTCACGACCCTTGGTGTACCAATGTAGTGCCGTTTGTATAATTAGGTGCGGAGAAGGATTATCATTTTTAATTTCTATTTATGTGTATTGTGTTTTATATAAAAAAAAGATTGGGGATATTAGAAATCTCAAAATCCTCGACGTCGAAAATCAGGTTTCCTGTCACTAAAGCTTACCATATATTTTGGGGGCTTTAGATAATCAGGGTAGCGTTATATTAATTTTTTTTTCTTCCGGGGTGGGTCTGTTGTGAAATATCGAGCCTCATTAGTCTACTTCAGGCTGTTGTTACTAACGACCTTTGGAAACAGCGGCCGCGTTAATTAGCTCACCACTGTACATTGTATTTTGAGAGGCTTTTGCTAAGAAACCACCCTCCCAAAATATAGTGGGTAGTGTAATGAAAGGCAAGGACGTGACTTCAAAATTTATATCAATTTACAGACTTAACTGTGTTATTTTTAAAATGGTTTATTTTATAAGATCATCTGTCTGTAGTGAAGCATCTGTTACTTTGGGTTATCACCAAGTATTCTGTATTCTGCGATTAGGTATATTCTTAAAAAGTATTACCTTAGGTTTTACGTGATATTTTTTCGGTACAGGTTAAATGATACCGAAAATAAACTTACATTATTATAATCAAGGACGAATTTTGCACATTTTATAATGTAGATTAATGATTTTGGTGAAAATGCGTAACTACTGAAAAATTCGTTAAAACATTTTTTTAGGGGCATAATATATATTAATTGATCAAACTTCATCTTGTCGACATCTTCACAAATTATTTTTTCTCTATTAGAGCCCCCGCAGACTAGATACTTTCTATCGGGCGATAGTTTAGTCGGGCTTTTAATCAGTATGAAGATGTATGGAAGTGCGCATACTACAACGATCCGGTATCGGCCGATTGCTAAGTTTAATAGGCCTTGCGATTGCCTTTAAACTATCCTATCGATAAACTATCGGCCGATAGCTTAATAAGTATGGCGCTCTTCTACGCGCGCACACTTGCCGATCGTTTAATCGGGCGATAGCTTTCTCCTTCGTAGTATTGCAGCAATAATAAAACTTTCTCCAATACGTAGTATTTTTTTAATAGCAGCAACAATAACTTTTCTTGACAATTTTAGTCGGAAATTGTGTCCAGGAAAATTCATTGCGACCGCTCTCTTCAAAAGTGTACGTTTATTAACTGGAAAAAGTCGTTTATCATTCGAGAGCAGTTGGTCGACTGTTCTAGTGTGCGCACTCATCACCAACCCGACTGTTTTGTTGTTCAGTGTGCGCGCTAGCAGCCCAACCCGACTAAACTATCGCCCGATAGAAAGTCTCTAGTCTGCGGGGGCTCTTAAGTGTCTCCGCAGTGCTCGCACATCCCCTACAAAATGTTGGCCCACTACAAAATGTTATAAAAATCCAATTTTTTGTACGGAAAACAAGACATTAAGGCAAGTAAAAATGCTTCAAAAAGATTGTGGACGCTTTTAGATCTTATTTGATGTAAACCACTGAATAAATATGAGTGAAATTCACGATTTTCAACGCTCAATTATCGCTTCTATTTTCCTCTAAACTCCAGACCCTGTAATACTCGAAATAAAACTTGGCGGGTAAGATGTTATCGCAACATGTTTTGGTAGTGCTTTACGCATATAGGCGCTCGTAGTGGGTTGGGGCCTCCTCCCCCTCCGGCCCCTCGCCCCGTCCCAGGGGTTGGAGCGCCTGCGCCCCGTAAGGCTCTTTCGGCGCCCAGAGATGTTGAAATCACGTGATAAATTGTCGAGATTTCCGCCACTTTACGGGCGCCTAATGCGGAAAGGTATACCGGAATTTGCATTTTCTTACTATTCCGTGTCTGTTTTTCATTGTATGGATTTTTTAAATAACAATTTTGTATTTTTAGTTTCATATAAATTTTTGCATTAGAACTGAAATAGCACGATATTTTCGTAGGTAGATATAATGGTATTATTACATTCGTCACTAAAAAGTTAAGAGTATCTTAAACAAAACTTTACTAAATAATTTATTATAACGGTATTATGGAATTGCAATCGACATTATATGTATAACTTTATTTATTTAATGTTTAATAAAGTATGAAACTTCATTACGATCTCAATTTTGAGCTCCTTTGTACAAAAAATGCAAGAATCGGTTTAAAAAGTGCAAAAGAATTAAAATTTGACCATGTCTAACCTAACGTAACCTAACTATGTAGAAGTAGAAAATTGGAAAACATTTGAGAAATTATTCCTTTTTCCTATCTACTAAAAAGACTCCTCATAAAATTTAAACCATTGTTTTAAACCATTACCTAGTGATGATCAAACAACAAGAATCACGTGAAAAATCGTGTTTAAATGTCGAAAACTTGCTAAAGAAAAAACATAGAAAATAGGTATTATTTTTTTAGCGGCACGGCGCATCTTTAAATTATTATCGATGCACCCTCTTGACAAACAAGCGGAGGTCTTACCGCCTATTTTATACATGGAAGTATTCATCCCAAGGAGGGGTCAGGGTGAAATTACAGGGTGCACAGGTGAATTAAATTTCCAGGGGATGTGGACACGGCGGGTAAAAAATGGCCATTGTCATTGCCTTCTGCCGGGAGGGCGTTGCTAGGCAACCGGGGAGGGAGGACAAGATGGCCGCCGTGCAGGGCGGGAAAACTACGTCTGTTCCCGACGGCGCCAAATGAAAATGCGTAATAAAGTAAAACGATGTCGCTTTGCGGAAAGTTCGAGAATGTGTCGCGTGTATTCAATTATCTCTCAAGGACAGCTTGGAAACTTTTTATTTGTTTGCGCGGATACATAAACTGTAAGAAATGGTGAAGATCACAATAAATCTATATAAATAGAAAAAAAATAATTAAAAACATTACTACTCGCAAATCTGTCTTAAAGAAGGAAGTTTTGTAAAATAGACTCATAATGAATAAGGTGATACAATATTTTTTTACTTAAAAACACCAATCAATAGTCCATTTTTAGATATATGTCCTCAGATAATGTAATTCAGTTAATTTTGATTTATTTTATCTTGCCGTTAGAAAATGAATTCAACCAAATTTTCACCTTTGAAAATCACATTAAAAAACTCAACTTTTGTAATTTGTTGATATTTTAATAATAGAATGATTACGCTTTGCATGAGAACACAAGATAACTAGACACTAATTGACATTTTTCCGTAAATTAATTAACTTTATTAACTACAATGACTGGCCAAAGACTTTTATTGTGACGTCAGCAATTTGGAAAACATTTTATAGGTACCTAATTCATAAAAATCTTTACAACGTAGCTATAGAAATTCACGCTTGAGTGCGGACGAAATATAAACTACTTGATTATATCAACAACGTTAATGATAAATTATTTGAATAAACTTAAAACAACTCCTTACATTTAAGACATTCCTTGCAATGGAAGACGGAAAAGAACAGGTTAAAATTTAACGTGTTAGTGATGTATTGATATTCTGTCGTTTTTTTATGAGCTCTTAACAAATTATTATCGATTACCTTTAGTCTAGTATGATAATACTACTGAGTGACTTGTCCAGCGCTGTTTTTGTGAAGAAACACCCCAATGGCGCATCAAAGAAAAAAAAATTAAATCTAAAAAAAATATTTTTGCAAAGTGTTCTTCTTTTTCGGAAATTTTCAGTTTTTCGCTTTGGACTTTTACTTGCATACATTTGTTCATAAAAAAAATATAAGGAGTGCTACAAACACTATGAAATGCATTTCATCTATAATTCGAAGAGTAGATGAGGGTATGTGTGTGTGTGTTAGTATGATTTATCCTCACACACGTTATCGTAAGGTGAGATTAAAATCAAGCGTATTCAGTGAATATGATTACCACCTATCAGTGTATGTGTGTAGGTTGTAAGTGTAGATATAAGTTCGTATTGAATAAGTGTGTGGTATAGACACACAACCATGCAATTAAAATGTTACATTAACGTGCTTGCAAATTATTATGCTATAGTTTGATAATAACGTTTCCGTGTATTAGTGGATATAAATATAACATTTGGGTACTATTTCCTCCCAGCAAGTTATTAACTTAATCAAATGAAAAATATTTTTTAAATATATGAGAAACGTTCAAGAGACAAAAGCTCCCAAAACCGTATTTATAGTTTTGAAAAAATCGTCATAAATATGACTCTAGTTCTAAAAAAATATTTAGCAATCGTTTTTGGAGGATTTTAATTCCTTCAAAAACTTTAATAATAAAACAATTTGAAGAAGAATTCAAATTTTAAATCTAATAAATAGGAAAATTCAAAAGTTATATACAAATATTTTAAGAGTTAGATATACTTAATTGATTAACCGATGATTGACTTGCTATTCAAAGAATCATTCTTGTACATATAACAATCTAACAAATAGTTACACGTAATACAAATAACATGTTATTTGTACAAGTAAACCTTGTAAAATATCAAATATAATCTTGTCAGAGTATTTTTAGTGAATCAAAGTATTGAAAGTGATGCGTGATCATGTATTATGAAATAAATCGTTTTGATTGGTGGAAAAGTTGTAGTAAAATATATCACGCAGTTACTTATAATAACGTCACAATAAATTAAGTAAATGCTTGATGTTATAATGTTCAACGATTTCTATAGCAGTCATTTAGTTAAAATAAATCATGTTTTTCTAAAATAATATATGACGATGGCAAGAAAGAAAACTTCGAGTAAAATTTCTGATTTTTCGATGCTAAGACTATTTACTGACGGAATGGAGAATTTGGAAATTTGGTGGTTGTTCCACGAACTAAAGCTCAGTACTAAATACTCGTAGACCCTCACAAGCGCTAAGGCCAAGCGCTTTACAAGATCTGTTAGTTCATAATAATTTAACGGCATTATCAAATATATAAGCACTGACCAATGTTATACTTTATACTCATATTATGGTGCAGTTTAGTATCCTGACGGAGAGACGTTTACGTTTTGAAACTAGTAGATGCAAAAAGTTAGTGGTCAGTGAGTAGTTTGATACTAATTTCTACTAACATTAGAAAATTTATTTTAAATTTAATATTTTTGGATGATAAAATAACATATTGTAAGGGGTTAGGATTTTATTGAATCCCCTGACTTTGGCCACACTGGTATCTTTTTTCACAAAATGCCGTATATTAGTTTTATATTAACATACGAAGTGTGAGGAGGAGGGTAAAGTTGGTCCAACGCAACGGGGGCTCGTCCCGAACACGACATTTCTCACTTCTTGGGACAAATTTTAATGTCTTTGGGGGGTAACATTGTCCACAGTCCTCTAATTTATAATCCCTCACACACTCTCGTATTTTATTATTATTGTATGTGTAGAATGTGAAGAAGCACACTTTGCATTCCTTCTTAAACAGCTGGTATCTATGCGCGTTGATCTCAGATGATCTTTATCGGAAATTTGAATAATTTATGCGCCTTATTGTCAAGGAATATGAGTTATTTGTAATTGGTAAAAGGAGCGTACAAATACACGTTTTTAAAATACATGGATCTGTGGCGCGAATTAATTAAACTGAATAAATTTGGCGAGTTAAGTCAGTAGCTAATTTGTTATCACAGTGTTTAATTTAAATTTCTTGCGTAACTGAAATAGGTAGAAATATACATAATAGAGAGAGATAGAGACGTTTTAAATTTTTAAAGTTATTTAAATAATGGGATAAATTAATTGTTTACTTATTGTAAGGAAAAATCCGATATCATTGATATTTCCGTACGTAAATATGGAGAAGTTATTATATTAAAAACAAAGCTTTTATAAATAATTTCACTTTTAATTTTCATATAAAAGTAATTAATAAAAAATCAGAGTCTGACATCGATTTGGTGATCGAAGGAAAAATATTTTGATACATACATATACAAGTATGTATATAAAAAAACATTATCATTCCATATCCGCTTCCTAAGCCAAGCGATTGACCGACAGCTCCCGTGCATCCTCCCAAATCAGGTCCACGTACCGCAGCTCTGACGCAAACTGACGACGGATTGTCAACAGTGGACGAAACAATCATGCTATGGCTGCGATATTTCAATTATGGTAGGTATACAACATGCCTAATAATAAAATCTTTTTATAAACATTTTCATATCCTTCATTTCGTGTAATATAAATATAAACATAGTAAGTAATAATCTAATCCATTATAATTTTTTGACCGAGTATTCGATTTGCATGTTCGCCTGTCTAAATCCGAAGCAATCCAACATATCAGCCATCGGGGAGATGGATTGGATATTAGAGGAATGCGAAGGTCCGAGGAATCTCAGCCATCTATTCTTTATTCCAACTCTCCGTCGGGTGGTCGGCAGTCGGTCGGCGCGCGGCGGTCGGTCGGCGCGCGGCGGTCGTGTTAGCGGGAGGTACACATCACCAACGCGTGATTGATTATTATTATTATTCCATTATAAAAATTAATCAAAAGATTTTGAGAACATATAGGTCTTAAGTTTCTTTCGAAACATCACTTCACTCTCACAGTTGCGCACTTCTGGTGGGAGAGCATTCCAAGCCACAGGGCCCGCAACCGCAAAAGCGCGCTCTCCAAACTTTGTGCGCTGATTACGGATCGGTACTAAAACCCTGCCTATAGCTGTAGATGTAGCTGATCGAAAGTGTGTGAGACGTCTTTCAGCTAGTTCATCTGGAATGCAAAGCTCTTTTAAATACTCTGGAGCGGCATCATGCATGCATGGCTTTGTACATTAGCCAACAGAGTTTGTATTCTACCCTTTGTGGAAAGCGCAGCCAGTGCAGTTTCTTTAGCAGTGGAGTGATGTGTGGTCGAACTTAGAAATTCCGAAGATAAGTCTAGCTGCAGCGTTCAATACTGATTGCAGGCGAGTCATTTTTTTTCATCGGTAGTCCGGCGTATATGCCGTTACAATAATCGACTCGAGACACTACAAACGCGTTTATTAATTGACGGGTGGCGTCAACCGGCAGATTTTGGCGTATGCTTTTAATCTGTCTCAGTTGGTAAAACATGAACTTATCGTTCTACTGATTTGTACATCAAGAGAAAGGTCAGAATTCAGAAATACGCCCAATAGTTTAACAGCGGGTGAGGCAGTACTCCGTGTGTCGGGTAGGCCCGCATTTTTAATTAAACTTTGTCGTTTGGCTGAGGCCATCCATAGATGTTCTGTTTTGGACGGGTTCAACGTAAGTCTATTTTCAGCCATCCAAATTCCAATTCTCTCAATGCACTTATCAATCAACATAACAAGGTCATCCTTCTCACCTGGTGTACAATAAAAATAAATTTGTGTGTATCGTCCGCATAGCAGTGCGACCACAGTCCACATGATTTTATAATGTTCTCTATATCTTTAGTATAGAGGAGATAGAGAAGTGGTCCGAGTACTGAACCTTGAGGCACTCCAGTAGTAACTCGATAGTTAGGTGAGGTTCCATTTTGGTACACTACTGCGTATTCCCTCTCTTGGAGGTATGAACTGAACCAGGCATGTGCTTGATCACAAATACCATAAGTTTTCTCCAAGCGTTCAAGCAAAATACCGTGGTCTACAGTGTCAAATGCAGCACTCATGTCTAAGAGAGCTATCAATATCAAGTTACCAGAGTCAACAGCCGTTATTATGTCCGACAGTACTCTTATCACTCCTGTCTCCGTAGAATGAAAAAACGTCGGTATGCAGATTGCCTTACCGAAAATAACGAGTTATGCTCGATATAATTAACGAGTCTCCGAGAGACTATTTTTTCTATCATTTTAGATATAAGTGGCAAATTTGAAATAGGACGAAAGTTTGAAAGTGACTCTCCACATCGAGCTGAGGATTTTTTAACAGAGGTAATATATTGGCTTTTTTTAAATGTTTTGGAACAATACCGTGTTCCATGGATAAGTTGATCAAATCTGTTAGGAATGGAGCTAAAACATTAATGCACTTTTTTAGAAGCCATGTCGGTATAGGGTCTAATAAACATTGTTTATTAGGTAGTGCGGCAGCAATCTTCTTGATTTCATCTATAGACGTAGGTTCAAATTTACCAAAACTTTGCGTAGCGCCACCGGAAATTTCCGGTTTCGCCGCCATACAAGTTGCTTGTCTAATTTTTTCAACTTTCTCAGTGAAAAAGACAGCAAAGTCAGCGGCAGTGGCGCTTGTAGTAGTTGCTTCCGATATAATATTTCCACTGACAGATCGCAAGCTTTGCCAAAGCTGTTTTGGATCATTTCTCTGTTCAGTGATTTTTGTACACCAGAAGTTAGATTTAGTGTTTTTAACTAAAATTCTGTATGAAGCTTGTGCTTCAAGCCATATTGTTCGGTCTGAAGTTGATCGTGTATTTCTATATTTACGTTCAAGACGCCTAAGCTGTTTTTTATGCTGTCGACAATTGTCATCAAACCATGCATCAGATTTCCTTTTTCGAATTATTTTCGTGGCAAGTGGTGCATGCTTATCTATGAGGTTAGAAAGTACATTATTGTACAGTTCAATCAATTGATCAACATTTTTTGAACTACGATCAACATCCGGCCCGATTAAAGATGTTGAAATTTCAGAAATAAAGTTTTACTCAAATTTTTTATTTTTATTTTTTTTCGAGAGGTCGCCTTAGTTGCGCTGTACAATGTGCCATTTTGAACACGTACTTTTGAAAAAGTATGGTGATTATTTTATTAAAAGTTCCAAGTTTATTTAGGAATTTATTATTTATCAGTACAGGCGTATTGTAATAACTTCATTCTAATTCTCAATCTAAATTCATACTAATTTCTTGAAAGTTTTAAAAATGTACCTAGTATTCATAATTAAATTTAAAATATTTATAAATTTTGTAGTGCTAGTACTGCACTTGGTGCGCCAATGCAGTGCCCTATGCACCATTGGGTGCGGATAAGGGAGAGTAGTAGAAGAAGAAGGAGTTATTTTAGGTTGTGAGTATTAAATTAATTTTAAAAAAATATTGGTTTCAAATTCCCCAATTTTTTGAGGCCTTCAATTTACGTTGTACTAATGTGCCAACATTATCTACATCTTACACAAAATTTTGTTCCAACGTTTTGTGTAGGTATATAGGTGATATTACAAATTCACTGAAACCATTTCATCAGTTAAGAGCGCTGACAAATTTGTTGTCTCGGTAGAATTATGGCTCCAGCGACACAACTCCAGTAATCTAACCTCAGCATCTTCCCACCTGATCATTCCGATTAATTACTCCGTCGTTTCAATGCTTTAAATTAATAGTATGAAAATAAAATCGTTGGTTTACGCAAATTTACCGCCACCTCGACGTAACAATAAATTATTTGAATATCAATAAATTATCGTAATCGTGAACATTCCACGTTTCGCCACCGCACCGTGCTGGTAGCGGGTTTGCTAAAGCATTATCATCACCAAATACAATAAGTTAGTGTAAAATATTTCTTTACACCGTAACACTGTATTTTTTACTACCGTAAAAATCCAGGGAGCATTTATTTAGTTATTAATACATGCATAATTTTATGTCTTCTGTCTGGAAAAATGTTAGATGAGTGATCGTTATGGCATAGCGCTGTCACTTTCATATTCCTATCCTTTTTTTGAAGTATACCTACGTTTACAATTGCACCTGTGTATTGTTATTATCTAAGAACTCATTTTTGAGAAGTCAGCATTGGCATAGCTATAACTAACTAACTAATCACCACGCCATTTCTCCGAAGGGGTAGGCAGAGAGGATAGAACGCCACAGCACTCTGTCCTGGCACACTTCTCTTGCTTCCTCCACATTCATATACATCTTTTCATGCACGCCTGTCGATTATTCCGACTTTTTACATACCCACTTTCAAGCATTTGTTTTACTTGATCATGCCATGTCTTTCTCGGCTTTGCTCGACTTCTACATCCAGGCACAGTCGCATCATATATTTTTTTAGCCGTTCTTTTATCATCCATTCGCTGAACATGTATTATAGTACCTACATCCTACATATTTAATTTAAGTATAATTTCGTTTTTTACGTTATATATTAATACGATAAATAATGATGTATCTACTACTACTCTCCCTTCTCCGAACCCCCAATGGTCCATAGAGCACTGCATTGGTACTTACACCAAATGCAGTGAATCTTGATAGTCTGTAACACGACGGCAAGATGATCAGTCTTACGCTTTAGTGCCAGTCCAATAATGATCATCAAATATTATCATCCCAAATGCGCTTCCTATGTGGAGCATACAGATTCCGCAAACTGCCTTCAAGCTAAGCGATTGCCCGCCAGTACCCATGTGTCGGTTCATGACAGTTAAAAATTCATGGGTTCTCAGTGTTTTTTTTTTAATTACGCAAATGCAAACAGACTTACCTAAATAACTTCTTTAAATTTTAAGTATGTTAAAAACGACAAACCTCGTTGTCGTTGGTGATAGCTAATTTACGCGATAAAAATGTCACGCTATCAAAAACATTAACGAAGGTAGATAAAACCAGGTTTAGGCCTCCCGAGGTGCCACAAGCGATAACATTAAACAAATATATATATACCTATTATAAGTTACATTTATCCTCTCAAAATGTTTATATTATACATTCAGATTAACCAGTATAATGACAAGATTTTTACGTGTTGTTATTTAAACGAATGGACAATTCGCGGATAAAGCTGTCGTATATTCATAAATTAAGAATGAATAAATTACGATCGTAAATTGGGATTCGTTCACAAACATGACATCGATTAGGTGACTATTTTGAGGGGATTGTGAAACAGAATTCGTTTGAGAAACACCTTTTTTATTTTTTAACACGTACCTTCAAATTATACCCGCCAGGGCCGCCAAATCGGATTATCTCGGAACCGGAAATTTTATATCCAAAACATTCTATTCGATATTTTTTTGCATGTATATCAATTGATAAAATATATTAGAAATAAAAAACAGATTAATAAATAGCTTTTAGTCAATTTTATGCTTTAAAAACTAGGATTCAAAAGTTTTACCTTATTCTGCATTTAAATTTAGTATCAAACCTTAAACAACTAACTTACTAACCATCACGCCATTTCCCCGAAGGGGTAGGCAGAGAGGATAGAACGCCACACCACTCTGTCCTGGCACACTTCTCTTGCTTCCTCCTCATACATCTTCTCATGCACGCACGTCGATTATTCCGACTTCTTACATGCCCACTTTCAAGCACTTGTTTTACTCGATCATGCCATGTCTTTCTCGGACTTCCTCGATTACTACATCCAGGCACAGTCGCATCATATATATTTTTAGCCGTTCTTTCATCATCCATTCGCTCTTAACAAAATATGAAATAAAATTATAATAGTGTTTTCGCTAACAATCCAATCTCTTTTTCCAAGCCCGTGTTGTAAAGGCCGTTGACGAATGTAAATTAAAAAAGTATTATCTAGAAGTTTTTAAAATGATATATACCTACTACGAAAAGGGTAAACCGGTAACCGGTAAAAGAGTGTTGAAAGCCCTGTTCGGCTGCGTGCCAGTTGGACGGTGATGGTGGCTATCAAATTTCCGGTAAAACATTACTACCTGTTTTTTGTAAGTATGATTTGCACCTAAATGTCTCTACCCACCATGAGTACCGAGATAAGAATTCAAGGTGTGGTCGCTATTGTGGAAGTAGCTGGATATTTGATATCCAGTGACAATTTAATCATGTTCAATTTAATGTAACATACTAATGGCTTTTATAAATAATTTAAACAGGTTGATTTCTTTACGATCCGTTACGTCGTTGTTTAACAAACACGCGTTAATGTCGCTGTAGTATTTTTTCTAACAAATATTAAAAACAACAATTCCAAGACAAGTATATTGCTTTAAGGAACATTCACTGTTCTGTTTTGACACAAAATGTGTGGTGTTCTCTGAATTCTGATAAAATATTTTCTCCATCATTTTCAATATCTTTTGTCTTTTTTGCAGTTCGCTCATTAGCACCCTTTGCAGAAAATTAAACTGAATCTGATTATAAAAATACATGAAACTAACAAGAATTTGATTAATTATAGCGGTAAGTTATAAGATTGGTGAAGCACAGTTGGCATGATGATGTGTTTATAAAAGATCAAGTTGCACGTAGTATGTGTGTATGAAAAATTGTGCCTCTGCACGCAATACACAATTTACACATTGCACTGTCCTGTTATAATATTGTACTTTCATGTGGTTTAAGCTAGTCTCAGAATGATTCTTAACAAAAGATTTAACTTCAATAAATTCATAGTGCATATGTGCAATAATAGCGGAGTCGATTGGTATCGAAACTACACATAATGCATATATTTTGTATAGATTTGATCAGAACAATGAACTGTCGAAATAACGTGGGCAAAAAGGAAGTTATTTTTATCATTTATATTAGGCTATCTATTAGGGTGGCCCAAAAATGTTAAATTTACCCTACACCTCAGGGCACCCGCTAAGTTTTTTTACTTTAGTAGATAGTAGTTAAGTGCTAAAATTTCAATGTCCTAGGTGGAATAAAAGGCTATGCTCAACGTTTCCAAGGTTTTAAAATTTTTGTAATTTTCCCATTTTAAAAAAAAAGTTTTTTTTTTTTGCGAAATAAATACCAAGAAAAATGTGTTAAAGAGTTGAAAAAATTAGAACTATCGATGGTTGTTTGTGAGGAGTGCTTTTATTCAAGTGATTATTTTGGACTTTTTGTGAGAATATGGCTTTGTCATCTACTATAACACGTCAAGCGGACTCTATATTCTTGATAGGTGTCAAAGATTTAGAACCAATATCTAGATTTAATCAGCTACCATTCATCATCAATATTATACTATGAAATAAACTAATTTACTACTTTCCAGGTAGTTGTACTTAATTTAGAACAACCCTCGAAATGCCAGTTTTTTTCATATTTTTTCTTAATATTACATACCTTTGAGCACTGTCTTCCAATTAGAATATTAGCTTCAAACTTTACCTGAATACTTGTTTTACCACTGATAAAAAAATTTGTGGGTGCCCAGACATGTAAACTAGTTTTGAAATTTTAAATATATAATATGGGTACACTACTATCTATTTTGAATTTGAAAGAAGTTTCTTAAAAGCTTCGAGTAAAATTTAAATATCGAAATAATTTTTCCCTTAACATGTCCGCCACCAGCCACGAGGAGTGGTGGAGTATCCTGCAGAACTACAGGAGCAGTTAGAGGAGTAGTTACCTGTCCGCTCTTGTCCATCTCGTTGTTGGTGAGCTTGACCTTCTCGAAGGAGACGACCTGCTTGCGGAGCTGCTCGCCCGTATAGGGGGAGTCGGGGTGCGCGTAGAGGCGCGCGGGCGCGGGGGGGTCCGCCTTGCCGGCCACCAGCCACGAGGAGCGGTGGTAGGCGTACCGGTAGCGCTTGCCGTCCACGGGCACTATGTCCAGCAGCACGGCGTACCTTTGACTAGCACTCAAGCCAGTGAAGGATACCCTCAGGGTAGGAAACATTCGTCTGGAAAAAAGAAAAAAATACAAATAAAAACACACGTCTTATCGAGTTTGCCTGCAACTACAAAGTAAATTTTTCAGGTTTTTTCTTCTTTAAATATCAAAGCTTACGAACAACCATTGTTAAAACATTTCAATTGGGTTCTTCCCGATTTTTATTTTTTTAATTAAAAAAAATAATGAAAAATGTCATATGAATTTTTTAGCGCGGTTTGAAATAGCGCTTTTTCAAATCGCTCGCAAAATCCTCCATTTAGCGCGCATGCGGTGTGACGTCTCAGCATATCGGAATGAATTTCATGCCTTCCACGGTAGACGGGTATGACGTCATTAGCCAATAACGGGCGTTAAAAGTCACTCGTAATTTCGTGTTTTTAAAACATAAATTTATAAATGAAAACAAAATTTTTGATCATTGTGTTTTATATCGTTGGAATTGTAAAAATATACTTTAAATATTTGTAGCGTTTTCAAGGATATTCAAGTTATCGGGAAGAACCCTATTGAATCATGTACCATTAACCTACGTATGTAATATGTACATAATTTAAGGTTCACAGAATATAAGCAAAACAAAAAAAACGGTAATTAACTGTGTTAATTACCCAAAAACCCGAATTTAATAGCCAAAATTCACCGCAAATCCAAAAGCTCTACATCATCATCTCAAAAATATTGATTGATTCGTAAATTAAAACTCATTTCGAAACCACCTGTTAAAGAATAAGATAGGCGTTAACTTTCCGAGGCGATTAATCATTAGCTGGCAGAAGGTAACGGAAGAATAGAACAGGAATGTGAAATTACATAGCAAATCAAACAACGTTTGATGCATTGGATTTTAATGCACCCGCTAATAGTAGCGAGGGTCTTCTCTCGAGCAAATCGAGATACGGATCTCCGCTTGGAACCGGGGCCGGGGGTCGGAGTTTTACAGATATTATTTATTTTGTTTTATTAATACATCTATCATATCAGGGTGCAGGTGGACCCCAAATGGCTTTTTACGGGTCGCGTAAATATTTGTTGGCGGCTAATCCTCTTGAGACACGAGACTAACCAAAAACACCTTTACAAGCATTTTTATTCTCTTTTAAATTTTTAGTCATGTTAAAAAAAAAAATACAAATTACATTTATTTAAAGTGTTTTTTTAAGGCTATTGAATAGAATACTATTTTTTACATAATTATGTATTTTGTAGAAGATGAGAAGAGCGAGAAAAAATGTTTTCTTTACATATTTTAATACTTTGTTGAGGTTGTAATACTACTATTACTTCTCTCCCTTATCCGCACCCAATTGTGCATAACGCACTGCATTGGTATACAAGTGCAGCGAATCTTGATCATTTTGTTACATGAAGATAATTATATTAGTTGTAATACGAAGTACAAAATACTTCATTAACCTTTGATAAATATTTGTATAAAAGTGAATAATGCATTTAAAATTGCCTATATTCTACATACCTGATCTAGTGGATTCCACAAAAAAAAATGGATTCTAGACATCAAAAACCGTAGTATTAAAAAAATACTGAATCGTGATTTTAAAAAATCGCAGGTAGATTGGAACTTAAGCAGTTATGTCCCTAGGTATTTTATGTATTCCGGGACACGTTATCCAAAAGCCCAGAGGGACATACCCATTATACCCAATGACTTTATGTTCATGAACTGACTAACATGGATGACGTCATTACAACTGTCAGCGATAGTTTGTTTACATAACTCCACTATCTTGTCACTGATATCTGATATTTTAACTATTTTAAATGCCCAATAATAGTGATCGATTATTGGAAATATGCCGATAAATTTAGAGGAGGCTTACTTTTAATATATTTTGATTTTGAGCATAGTCAATAGATCATATTGATTATACTTAATAATATAAGTTTTTTTAAATCTAATTGGTACTTACACACAAAGCAACAAAAAGTTGTACCGTATTTTCTAGGCAGATTTTTATCAATTGGTGTATTTTTGAGATTTCAGATTCTACATTAAAAAAATGAAATTTAGATTCAGGTTAATGTTTAGTAAAATTCATATTTTTTATGAAAATATTTCAACGTTTATACTCATATGGCATGGCATACCCACTATAGTTCATAAACTTTAGAGGCCTGCACTCGCTACCTTAAGGTTTGGAATAAAACTATTGTTGTCATTAATAACCAGAAAACATAAACAATTAGATAACAGATACATAATTTCGTTACTAATGTAGCGAGCTTAAAGCTTGTAAGCATTTTAAAGAACAAATTTAAATTGAGTAAATCGTGCTTCTAGCAAAAGGATCATCACACCTACGAGTTGCTGTAATTAACCTAAATTTCAGATTATTTACTTTTGTCTTGTACGCAGATATTCCTAGTCGGGTAGCGTGGTGTGTGCGCAAAGCTCGCGCGGGGCGCACATGTTAGCCGCCGCGCCGCTATCTGCGAGGGGCGATCTAGAAGGAGGCCGCCGAGAGTAGGCAGGTCATATCGCCTAATCGATACTTAATTATACAACCACCAGATACTTTTTTTCACGCTCCTTCCTCGACCCACAACTAGTTTACGGCCGATCTAGCGATTTTATTAAGTAATTTAACTCGGCCGTCTGTGCTAAGCGGACCGCTGCGCGTTTATTGACCGCCTGTAAATTTTCAAGAACAAGAATGATCGTCGTATAACACGTTGACTTTATGTTATTTTATTGTTGCAGGCCGGACGATATGTTCGGAATGTTGACCGATTTTACGATCGACATTGTTTTCTCGGCCATTAGCGCATTAAAGGCGATACCTGCGTTTATGTTGGAATGTTTTATTGTCATCTCACTCCTTACAAGTTTGTATGGAATAAAAACATTATTTATTTGACACCGACGATGTGTCAATCGAATGGGCGTTCGAAAGGTGATAAACAATATGATTCGGTCCAGATAAATAATAATCTTGTATACAGGTTTGTAAACGCACCTTGTAACAAATCAAACTGGATTATAAATCTTGGATTGTAAACTTATTGACACATAATATTTCTAAGGTAAAGTAATAATAACTAAGCATGTTTTATAGCTTCCGAAACTCAAGCTTAGGACTTAAGCATATCGATGAGCTAGCAAAACTTGAAAACAATAATTGAGCATTTTATCATATATTTATTCTGTATTCGAAAACTGCAAAAATAACGGTAAAAATAATGTGCTATAATCGGAAAACATAAATACTTAAGCATTAGTATCAGGTTTTGTTGAAATTCATTGTCATCACGTATTACGTCACAATCGACAAAACATCATGTTAATAATTTTAATTTTTTGTCAAATTCTATGCTTTCAAATCTTAATCGGAATCATGTAGGCACCATGATATGCCCGTGATTATTCATTAGATAAATATGTGTAACCTTTTTTCTACGGCCCAGAAATCTTAGATTTAAAATTCAAATGGTGACCCTCCTTTTTTCAACAATCAAATTCTTTTAACACATGGAATAATATCACGATCTGATTACTAATTAAATTCCGCATCAACTTCTGAAGCAGTGACAACTTAGTTGGAATAACTGTTGCATAACTTTTTCAATCGTACCTCGTCAAACCATGTTCTTATACGCTCGAATTAATAATACAAACGAAAAAATTAATAATAAAGAGAGATATCACCCCAAGCGTTTAAATAAAATACCGTTGTGAAATAAGCGTATTATTTCATTTAAAAATTATATTGAACTTTTCTTGTTTTTTTATTGACCTGTGGATCCATTTGCAGTATTTTTAATAAATTCGGTAGTTGCTATTCAAGTAAATATAAGGTTTGCGATTGCATTAAAGACAATTCAGTAAATTACGAATGATTTTTAACGCCCGTTATTGGTTAATGACGTCATACCCGTCCACAATGAAAGGCGTGAAATTCATTACGAAGTGAGCGCCTATATTGCTGTGACGTCACACCGCATGCGCGCCAAATGAAGGATTTTGCGAGCGATTTAAAAAAGCGCTATTTCAAACCGCGCTAAAAAATTCATATGACATCGTAAAAATTTTAAAAAAATTCCCTTGATATTGTAATTTTTTAATCAATTTTTTTAAATAAACAATAAAAAATCGGGAAGAACCTAATTAATGCAACGTACTCCATACAAACATATTTATATTGACTGGTCTAGTACGAGTTTGGTTTTTCTTATCGCAGTACCTACTGTATTATTTTCAACTTGTTACTCGTCCGTCAAAATGACGTACACAAAAACTGACATGTGGATAGGCACCCGTAGTCTTAGAATAACCCTTTTACGCTCGATTACTGAAATAATTCCAATTATTCCGTTCGGTATGATAAAAGATGTTCATCGGTGTGCGAAGAACGATAGTATCTAGTTAGGTATGAAATATATTTTTCTACAACAAAACTAGACAAGCTATATCACTTTCTTTGTTCGCCGACATATCTACAAAAAGTTAGTTTCTAAAGCTCCTGGTTAACAGTAAGTTAAATCCCTCCTGAAATGAAAAAGTTTCGCGGCGCTTAAAAAGTTCTAGGCTCTCTAATCACTTAAACTTTACAATATTAAAAGTTATTTCTACTACTTTCCCTTATCCGCCCAGTGGTGCATACGGCACTGTATTGGTGGGTTCACCAAGTTAGTGCAGTGAATCTTGATCATTGGTAACATGAAGGCGACATGATCAGTCTCATTATGATATTATTGATATCCCAATAGAGACAGAGAAACATTGGAAGCGAATGTGGGTTATCTAGGCGTTTACAGGGCTTATGACCTGTCATTGGCTGGGTTAAGTGGCCACTTGATGTACTACAACATTCCCCGTTCCATCCAAATTCTGATAACCATATATATGACAAATTTTTGAAACTGTTATGTATTGAACTCCTCTACGTCGTTCCACATTACCGAAATTTTCTATGCTGGTGTCATCTGTTGAGAAGATTGTTAAGCATGTGATTGGCTTCAGGCGTCTTCTAGTAAGTAATAAAGCTCAGTAGAGCCTTACCTACACTAATAAAGATGATTGCCAAAAAATGCTTAACAATTTTCTTAACAGATGACACCAGCATAGAAAATTTCTGTAATGTGGAACGACGTAGAGGAGCTCAATATATATCAGTTCCAAAAATTTGTCATATATATGGTTATCAGATGATGGGTGGAATGGGGAATGTTGTAGTACATCAAGTGGCCACTTAACCCAGCCAATGACAGGTCGTAAGCCCTGTAAACGCCTAGATAACCCACATTCGCTTTCAGAGTTTCTCTGTCTCTGTTGGGATATCAATAGTATCTGATATCAGCCCAGCATGGGTATAATCCAGTAATTTGTCTACAAGTATTCGTATACATTCAAAATGTTGTTAGTCTTATTATGATTTAGAGCCAGTCCAAGGCACAAACGAAAAATTATCTCTTACAATCAAAGCCATCCAATTTATTCATACATCTTAAAATAAAATCTTATAATAAACTCAATATAAATTATTTTAAAATGTTATTATATGCGCTTTATTGAAAAAACGAATTCATTTAAGAACTCATCTTATACCTAAATTGTGTTTTATCACTATTCTTGCTTTATCAGATATTTAAATAATATTACTGTTAATGGCTTAAAAACATGTGAGTTTTATTTTTTACCGGCAAATTTAATTATTAATTTATGAAATTTTCAACACACCTTGAAGATGGTTTAGTTTTTACACCGGCGCTATATTCCGGCCACTCATTACGTATGGAAATCTGCAGTAAAATGTGGTAAGTACCTCGGAACTTTGTGTACCAAGATAATCAGGTTAACACTTAGTAATTATTATCCGGCATGCAATGCAACATAACTTTATAGTAGGTATCAGCATACACGAGAACGAATATTATTAAAACTGCAATAAAAAAACGACCAAAGCGAATTGCTACAGTATTTTTCTCTTTTGATCCGATGATTTACTTCGAAACGCGATGTTAAATACGTTATTTTTATTGCGCTTCATTCCTTTTTTATGCTTTTATATTTTACTTAAAAAACCACATTATCTTTAGTATAAAAAGAGAATACAATAGTAGCTAGCTGCTAGCAGGTAGCTGCAGGATGTGTTGAACTTTTTAAAATATTGAACAGTGCACGAAAATGGCGCTTTATAAATTGTCTGATAAATAAATCAACTAACTTAGGTTCAAAATTAATGTTAGAAACACTCACTTGTATTATTAATAAATAATTTATTAATAAAACTCCCAACCGGTTTCCAGACAACGCGTGTCTCTTTTTCAAGGGTACAATTGAAATTGAAATTAAGAGTTGTATTTAAATATTTTATAACTAAGGTTCATTTACATTAATTAATTTCATTATTTCTCTTACTAGAATATCCACGAAGATACAGATAATTTTTATTTTTTTATTTTTTATTTTTTTTTACCATTCTGGTGTTAATTAATTTTACTGCTAAGAACGATTTACCGTGACATACATTTTAAACGAGTGCCACTTCGGGAATCGATTAGGGAGCGGCTACAAGTATAATATACGATTTTCTGGAATACGGAGGCAATAACGGAAGTGCAACGCTCGGTAAAAATACTCCCATCTGTTCAGCCACACACGGCGAACACAAAACACGCGGAATTGCAGAACACAAGTGGAACTTACTACGTACATAATATAGAACTAGTTTCTTGTGGAACTAAGTGTGAAATTGTGTCCACATATCAAGGACGAGCAATACTAAAAAATAAAAATAAAATAGGGAAGGGACATAATATAAATATAACAATAGATTAATGTATGTAGGTGCAGTCTTGTCTATAATATAATAGATGTGGTCATCGCGTTGGGCTAGCATGCATAATTTTGCAGGTTCGATCCCTGTGGGGGTCAATATCAAATTCTTGCTTAAATGTGGTTTTTCACATTAAAAATATCCCCTGCCATATCTATAGTAAGTATAGCAATTACATGTCTATTTGTATAAAACAGAAGTGGTATACTATAATATTATGCCTATTTGCGCTCGCAAATTCGCATTAGGTAGTATGGTGTAGGCGACAGCGGCAACAGCCCGTCTAATTTGGCATGCCAACATATTCCCTCAAGCCAGAATCGTTAAACATTTATTGTTTTCACTTTCTGTCCTTGCATTTTCATTTAGAACCAACTTGAATATGTAGGAAAATAAATATCTTCGCAACACAGGAGTACCGAAACTCGTTTGTAAATAATATTATTTTCACATGTCATTATAAATATGAAGAATTATTATCTAAACCCATTAAACATTTTGAACAGAGTTGTGTTCTTCTACTAGAATGAAGATTTTTTAAATTCAAATCACGCTCCACCACTAACTTGTTTCATATTTTCTGGCAGTTACTGACGACTTTTTAAAAGTAGCACTGAAATTGTAATATT
>JAGVSP010000128.1:0-92572 GCA_022494985.1 Micrasema minimum | reverse complement strand
ATGTGTCAAAAGTAAAATAAACGCTTGGAAGAGATATAATAGTAGTTATTTGTACACCATTTTCAGTATTCTTGACTGTTTTTTTTTTTTTTTAAATTACTTAATTTTTCTAAAGCTTGTACAAAGTCAAGGACCTTCGGTAAATCTGTCCAAGATTATTTCTAGCATTAAATTAAAGCAGACATACAATATTACTACATAGCAAAGCTGTTGCGTTAAATAACCAAAACTGAGCCTTTTGAAGATGGTTGTTGAAAGGTTTATGTTTCCAATATTAAAATTGACACCCACTTTTCTAGTCTCCAAAACCATATTCTAATATTTTGAGGCTAATTTAACTCACTTTATGCTATGAAGTTTGGTTCTGTTGGTGTTGAATTTGAAATCCGTCGACTATTTCATATATTTTTAAGATGTCTTAATTTCCTACAATCCTTGGACAATTATTAGGTACAGCTCGTTGGCATATTTCTAAATATTTATATGGCACATAAGTATAGATAATATTTGTTTAATACATTTCACTGTGACTAATTTATGAAACTGATAAGCTGGAGATCTCTTAATCCTTAATCATCAGATAGATGCAATCGCCTTGTTCAATATAACCCTTTGCCAAGTAATCATTAGTCTGTTAATATAAAAAAGTGACTCTGACCCACTAAAAATATATCTTTACATTAAACATAGTCAATGTTTTGTTTCTATTTTGTAAAATATTTGTATTTTCTGTCATTTGTGTTGATGTCATCTTTGAATTAAAATGTAATGTCCCAGAATGTGTCAATACAATATTATGTTTGTATGATACCTACTAATAAATTATTTAAACAATATGAATAAGGCAGAACAACGTTTTAATATATTTTAAAGTTTTATTTAATTGTATTTCATACTTTGCATTTTCTTAAATTTTCACACTTTTGTAAATTCTGATTTTGTTGCATTTGAGGTGTTTACCAAATAATGCTTGACTTTTTTTCTTCTTCATTCTATCTTTCCGTTTCTATTGTGTTTGATAGACAATCGATGATTGTCATTGCCACAAAATAATATTTTCTGAAATCTCACACCTTTTGAAGTTTCGAAACTGAAGAACGCATGTAGGATTTTACAAGGCCTTTACAATATTCATTGCTGATAATATCGCTGCATTTTCTGTTGACGTTGTTTTTATAATAATTTTTAGTAAACAAAAAATGTACGATTCATTAGAAAATAATTATCAGTTTTTATCATGAATTTATCGTTTTTTAAATTTTATCAATGTATTAAAAATCACCCACTTTTTAAGTATAAAAGGTAGGCATAGGTAAGGTCCGCCTCGTGATGAAGGGCTTAACACCATGAGGTCGCGGGTTCGAATCCCGCAGGGCGTCAACATGAAATATTTATTTAAATTTTATTTTAACGTGAAAATATTTAATATGTGATATGTAACTGACCTTAATTTTGTCTTTTACGATGGTTCGGTCATGTAGAGCGAATGGGTAATGGGTGATGAAAGAACGGCAAAAAAAATATATGATGCGAGTGTGCCTTGATGTAGAAATCGATGAAGGCCGAGAAAGACATGGCATGATCAAGTAAAACAAGTGCTTGAAAGTGGGCATGTAAGAAGTCGGAATAATCGGCGCGCGTGCATGTGGAGATGTATGAATGTGGAGGAAGCAAGAGAAGTGTGCCAGGACAGAGTGGTGTGGCGTTCTATCCTCTCTGCCTACCCCTTCGGGGAAATGGCGTGATGGTTAGTTAGTTACCTGACCTTTTCGTTGGAGACAATAATTACACCGATTGATTTCGCTGTCACTTGAGCATGCTCTCCTTTAGTGATTTACTGCAGCACAGTGGCGTAGGTGGATTCGGGCACCGTCGTGGTTCGGTATGAGTATTGCCCACAGATGGAAGTATCGGCCGTCACGCCCAGCGACCGCCGATTACCGAGCCCAGAACCGCGCTGATGTACCCATTTTTACTTTCTACACTTCGTGTAATATTGTTGCGAGACGCCACTGTACCTTTATGATATACAGGGTGCTCTATCTGTTTTTTCTATTATAAAAATAGTGTAATTAATAGTTTTATAGAGTGCCTTTTGCACCGCTAGGTGCGGATAAGGGAAAGTAAGTTGTTAAAAAATACGCTTTTATTCCGTACATTTTTATTCCATTTTTCACCTCTCATTAAATATATTACTAATCAAATTGACCCTGGTAAGATCTAAATTTTTTTTTAAATCACTAGGGGCGGTATCACACTACATTAACCAGCTACATCTACAGCTATAGGCAAGGTTTTAATACCGATCCGCAATCAGCGCACAAAATTTAGGGAGCGCGCTTTTGCGGTTGCGGGCCCTTTGGCTTGTAATGCTCTCCCACCAGAAGTGCGCGACTGCGAAAGTGAAGTGATGATTCGAAAGAAACTTTTGACCCATTTGTTTTCTAAATCTTTTGATTAATTTCGATAATTGTATTTTCTACTCACTTTCATTCACTTAAAATTTCCCGAGCCCTTAAATTCAATATGTAAAGCGGTCTTGAGGTATATTTATACGAAAACGGCGCTATATAAATTATCCATAATAATAATAATTAAATCAATCATTATGTATGGAAGCGAAGCATGGAGTTGGAAAAATAAGGATGAAAGTAGATTGAATGCAGTTGAAATGCGATCTCTCAGGCGAATGTGTGGTAAAACTATGTATGATAGGTGCACTAATGTTGAAATTAGAGCAGAATGCAAGGCTGAGATAAGCATTATCGACAAAATTAAGAAAGGTCTTTTACGTTGGTTCGGTCATGTAGAGCGAATGGATGATGAAAGAACGGCTAAAAAAATATATGATGCGACTGTGCCTGGATGTAGAAGTCGAGGAAGGCCGAGAAAGACATGGCATGATCAAGTAAAACAAGTGCTTGAAAGTGGGCATGTAAGAAGTCGGAATAATCGACGTGCGTGCATGAGAAGATGTATGAATGTGGAGGAAGCAAGAGAAGCATGCCAGGACAGAGTTGTGTGGCGTTCTATCCTCTCTGCCTACCCCTTCGGGGAAATGGCGTGATGGTTAGTTAGTTAGTCATGATAATAATTATACATGAAGAATATAGTTATGGAATTAAATCAAATTTATCAGAAGAACCTAAAATGCCGAACACTCTTGTAGTCGATCGGAAGACTATCGATGTCTATTAACAGTCCGCCTTCTCCATGGCGAGTTTTCCGTGGTTTTCTCGTCATCTTGTCATATGCTGAGAAAAATTCCATTTGGTCCACATCATAATGTATCCCGCACGATCCTCACGTAAAGCAAAATACACGCCATATACCATTTTGAAGTAAATAAAATAAAATGTTACTTTCCTATATGCGACTAACACCTATTGTTATAGCAACTCGGTATAAAGCATCCTGTATGTGTACCTACACTGTACACTATAACCCACATACCACTCACTGCCTGCACCCTGATTTAGATCAATTTCCACACTACCGTATTGGTTCGACCGTTACAAGATTCCTTCTGATAATGCAGCTGATGTAGGTATGGCAGAAGCAGTCAATTATCCAATATCAACAATTTAAAAAACTAAAGACGGGGTAGCGGTGCTTGAAAAATTGTTGTAACTAACGACTGAAGGAGGTGTAGAATTACCAATACTATCATTATAAATCTGGGACAGGTCTTGGAGCAGGTTGGGTCAAATGTGTTTACGACATCTTATAGCCGAAACAGTGATAACACAGCGAAACTCCGGAGAGTGATTATCCCACAGATAAGCCTTAAAAAATCGTTAGAGTTGTGCTGCACTGATAAGACTCGATATTATTTTAAACAGCCTATGGAAAGAGTGCTTGCCTATTTTACAAGGCATCAGGTTGTCGGCGTCCTGGTCGTCCACTGTTGACAATTCGTCGGCAGTTTGCGTCAGAGCTGCGGGACGTGGACTTGACTTGGGAGGATGCGCGGGAGCTGGCGGCCGATCGCTTGGCCTGGACGCAGTTTGTGGATTCCATATGCTCCACATAGGGAGCGGATATGGTATGATTATGATGATGGAAAGAGTAGGGCCATCATCGTACCAACTAAAATGTATAAACAAGAACTCTTTTCCATGACATAATATCTGTTATTTTGTTAACATTTATTAGCGTTCCTTTTCTACTAGCTGTGGTTGCTAGGGCCATCCATTTTTAATTCGTAGCTAACAATGCTTTTCGAATTGATCAAGTCATATTTAATCGTATTGCACAGAAAGAGTAAGCTTTATGATTATCAAGTGGGTAGATTTTGCAAAATTTTAGTTTCATTTTCATTCATTATGCCATATCCGCTCCCTATGTGGAGCATATGGAATCCACAAACTGCCTCCAGGCCAAGCGATCGGCCGCCAGCTCCCGCGCATCCTCCCAAGTCAAGTCACGTCCCGCAGCTCTGACGCAAACTGCCGACGAATTGTCAACAGTGGACGACCGGGACGCCGAGAACCTGATGCCTTGTAAAATAGGCAAGCATGGTTAAAGGCTCTCGGGAGGCATACGTAGTATATGGCCTAGCCAGCCGAAACGCCTTCGCCGGATGACAGTAGATACCAAGGGTTGCTGTGTCCGTTGCCTCACCTCTGTGTTCCTTTCAAAGTCAAACCACCGCACACCTAAAAATTTTTTAAGACACCTATTCTCAAAACTTAGTATTCTGCTGTCTTGGGTCCTAGTTAGGTGCCACAAATTTTAGTACTACCCATTTACTATTTTATTTATTTATATTTCTACTCGCCCGTCTTTTTCGCAACACCATGGCTTTGAGTTGACCGCCTCTGTAATCCGCACCGTGTAGGTACTTTAACGGCCCGTTTTATTGAGCCATAAAAAAATCATACAGCTAGTAAAATAATAGGGTGACAGGTCATAAGCCCTGTAAACGCCTAATCCTTATTCGTTTCCAGAGCTTCGTGTAGAGTTCGCCGCATCGAATAGGTAGGTACCCACTTCCTACTTCGCGACGATTTATCTTTTCAAACACAACCGCTTAGGTTTTTCATAAAAATTGTATTTTCAAAAAAAATCGTATCAATTATGCGCATTATGATTCGGATCCAAATATAACATCACAAGATTGCATAGATTTATTTTAACTTACTATAGTAGTAATTAAATAACAAACGCTTTCGTCTTAATTGTTGACGTGATAACGTCTAATAAATCGATGAACGCCGGCTGCTCACACGAAAAAGCATGACTCATTGTCACGTTCCGCCTGAGCCGAGTGTGCAAGCGAGAGCGCGGAACAAGCGATAGAGAGGCACGATCGGCCTAAGCGTTCGGTTTGTGACGCATTTATCTCTCTTCCACTCCATCGGCCGATGCGTCCGAGTAGAAGGGAGACAGCAGCACGAGAAGAAAAGACAAAAAAATTGATAATCTATGGAAAAAATTGTAAATTTCAATTAACTCCTGCTTTGTATTATACAAAATAATGATATTTCAGTAATAATAATTCAATTCAATTCATAAAAGTATGCTAATTTTCTTCAATGTTTTATTATGACGCTATCACGTAAAATTATCGTCCGTAAACCGACTTTACAGACAACCAAAAGTTTTTTTTAATCTCTGATGATTTAGTGCCACATTTCTTATAAATATGTTTGAACGGGTGGTGGCCCAGTGGGTAGCGTCGCGGTCTCTGAGTCCAGAGATCGTCGGTTCGAATCCCCACTTCGACGGACTCGACTCGATTCCTATTTGTGCAAATATCATAAGATTGCATAGATTTCTTTTTTAAAAAAAAATATATATATTTGTGAATGGCTTAATCAATAAAATGGATAATTGTGTTTTTCCGTGTCACGGTGTAGCACTACTGTACAAGTGGTGTACCGTCTACCTGACTAATTCTCGGCACTTTCCCACTCGCCTACTGAACTAGGCGTTGAACTGCGAAGCACAGGGCAGGTTGACAATGACGGCACTATTTGTGTTGAACTGGGGCCGCAATCGAAAGTGGTAACATTAGGCCAAGAAAATACATCAACCACTCTTCGTCCCAATAGTTCTTAGTTTCATGCACCTGCCAGTACTTGTAAATAACACTTTTAAAAGGTTCAAAACGCAATATCGCCGATGCACTGAAAAAAAAAACTGTTGGAATTGTGGTATTTTATTTTTTCCACGTGTACCTACTTACCTATATTTTATTACTACCAAATGTTAATTTGTAATTTATTGTTTTGGTATGCTTGTTATTTTTTTTCTTTTTTATAAACATTGTGACATGAATCGCACTCCTCAGTTAGGGTTGCCTTAAGCCCGCTATATACGGGACAGTTTTCTGCGCAGTTTTCTATGCAGTCTGAAAACGGTCCCGTATACAACGAAAACTGTTTAAAAAAACTGCGTGCTTATGTCAGATTTAAGCTGACATGACAGTTAATGTTTTTTATGTAAACGTTTTAGTAGACATTGGTTTATTGTATGCTTTTAAATACGTAAAAAACCAATAACATATTTAAATTATTAGCTAAATATACAATTTCCTGAGAGCAAACATACGATAATAACTTACAATCGCGTTTCAAAAATACACATATTTAGCGTGTCTTTTGACAGAAGTTTGACAGACTGCACAGTTTTCTGAACAAGAAACTTTGTAGTTTTCTGAACAAGAAACTGTGTAGTTTTCTGAACAAGAAACTGTCCCGTATACAGCGGGCATTAGTAAAAATGTTAAAATATCATTCGGTCTTCTACCACGCCTTGCCTGTTGCTAAAATGGTAGCCAAATTGTCTATTGTTATTTGTTATTTATTCTGCTATTTTTATGTGTTTATTATCACATAATGTTCTGCAATCACACAACTGGCATTATAAAAATGCATTTGAATGAAAACTATTAGATTTTTCTTATAAATATCATGAATTTCCGCGTGTAATGTTCGTACTTCCTGTTAATTTATTCGTAACATCTGCAAACCTTTTTCCAACAATAATTCCGAATAACCTCCGTGTAATTTTAGACAACAAGTTGTTAGTTGCACTGATTATGAATCCAGAAGCCATAAAATCACTTCCGACTCTCAACTCAACAGCAATGCTTGTTTACCGAACGAGATTGTGTGAGAACTATGGAGAACTATGAATTATTTATACAATTTGTCTTGTGACTTGTTTTCACTTAAAAATACATCGGAAGATTATCTTCGCACGTCATATTGACCGCTAAAAAGTTTATCAAATATTGCGCCTTTGATTGTCACATTAATAATAGCTATCTGTTGACCAAGGAAAACTTTATTCCGTTGATCCTTTCGCTAAAGCTTAGATCAAACAATACCTACCCGCGAAAAAGACACTTGAATATTTAAAACTCAATAAGTATTTCTAATCACATTATACACAGTATACACGCGACCCATGTATACCGCTACACCGCGAGGCAGGTTCGATTCCCGGTGGGGATCAAAATGGAATATTTAATCGAACGTGATTTTCATGTAGAAATATTTCATTTGTGATACCATACCTTGGACTGGCACTGAAGCTAGACATTTATTGCATGAAGGCAAGACGATGTCTTACGCTTCAGTCCCAGTCCAAGGTATCAGATACAATGTAATTTGTTTTAAATTAATAAATTTGAATAACCACAATTGGTGTACCAATGCAGTGCCCTATGCACCATTGGGTGCGGTTAAGGGAAAGTAGTAGTAGTAGTAAATTTGAATAACCACATAAACATTTCAACTCGCGACCTCATGCTATTTATTTAATCGGCAACAAATTTCGAAAACTAATAATATTCTTAATCTCTAATAATTTACGTGATTTGCCATTTTTTAAAATCTCCAATCTCTACTTTAGAATGATAAGTGTAAAAATCTTAAATGGAAGCACCCAGATATTGTATTAATTCATTTAATTTATTTACATTTTCACCGATGACTGAGCAGCTTAGTGTGTTTAGGCGAATATAGCAAGCCACAAATGCAATTATCCTGCACATAACTTTGTTTTACTTACGTCTAAACCTTCGTTTTCATTCGCTGGCAAATTTTGTAATATTTACTATTGACTAGGCATATAAGTAGATACATAGATACAAGTAGATAGAGACCCACATTGACTTACTTTTATACATGATCATAACCCACTTACTATTATTTGAAGGTGGGCACACGTTTTGACTGTTGAATTGCGCCATAAACTTTAAAAAAAATTCATTTCGGCTAGAGTTATCTGATATTTTGCCATCCTCAAACTAAATATTAGATAAACTCCGAAATAATCTAAAAACTCTTATTTGGCACGAAAATTTTGCTACTGATTAAAAAAAACATGCATAATGCATTATAGAATGATAGTAGGTGCTATCAGAAATATTAAAATGCTAAAATAGCGAGATGCTCAATGTTCTTCCGTCTCGTTATGCATTATAATTTTAAGGTTTAACTTTCTGTTTACACCATATCGCACCCCGGGAACAAAAGAGAGTCAACTCTAAAAACAACATTTTTTAACACTTAACTTTTTGTTTTCTTATTTTTTTCACAATGGGCAAGACAGAACGTTTTTATCCAATATTCGTAGAAATTACAACCAAAAAAATTGTGAAAAAATTAAGAAACAAAAAAGTTAGTGTTTTTAGCCATTTCCCAAAAAAGTTGTTTTTAGAGTTGACTCTCTTTTGTTCCCTGGGTGCGATATAATCGGCCCGTTTTTGTTGGTTTACATGTTTACAATATACTTAGTGGTATTATTTTCTATAGCACAATACACCCATCCACATAAGTTTATACGAATCATCGGACAGAATAAAATAAGTTAGATTCTAAAGACTTTACCAGAATCAAGGCAGAAATGGTATTTTATGGTTTGATTATCAAAAAAACGTGCTTTGGAGAATTTCTCCAAAAGTCGGCAGTTGTTTTCTTACCCTTTTCAACTAAGTTTCTAAGTTTTTGTGTTAGAAAAAACCCAAAACGCATTAATTAATTCGAGTTATTTAGATTTTGAACTTAGCACAAAAATAGCGTGGTCCAACCAACTTGGTAACGGATTATCGTAATCCTAAATGCATCAGATCTTTACTAAGCATTTATTTCGGCCTTCTGATCAATGTGGTATTAATATTTTACTATTCTATGTGCACTGCGTTTACTCAGGGGTCAAATAAACTCAGTGACTTATGTATTATAATTTTTGCATCCTACGGATATCCACAAGGTCTTGCATACAATATAATCATTAAAAAGTATTAAAACATTAAGAAAAGGTCGTTAGCAGAACCTTGATGCCATCGCCATAAATTTTTATTGAAGTTTTTGCTATTAAATAATATGTACACGAATTTATTCCATTTTCGAACTTCTAACCAATCGGTTTTTCAAGTATTTTTTGCGGCTTGTCGATTTTCAAAAAAAAAGTAACGAACGGGGTTTGTTTTTTTTAATTATCAGAATTACTTCTGTAGGATCATTAGGATCCTGCGTCTATACATAGCATACCTATAAAATCAAAGACCTATTTTTTTTTTTTTTTTTTTTATTTATAGGAAAAACAACAGTATCGATACATGAACGTAGAATACAAAAAAGCATGATTACCAATTATAATGTTTCACATTTATACAATTCAAAGTAGATGGTGATGGTAAAAATAAATATAAGAAATAAAAATAAATAGGGAAGGATAGAATGATAGGGATAGGTAAAAGGAAAAGGAGATGACTGGGAATATAATTAGGATAGCCTTTTACAGTCTATAAGATTTCGAATAATTTTAACTTGAAATTGGGTAGTCTGATGTTAAAAATGTCAAGACAGGTACAGTATTCATAGAATTTTGCACAACTACGATATATAAAAGAATTTTTAAAATAATTATTTGATGGTGCTAAATTATAAAAAAGATGACATTGTCTAGTGAGTCTAATTGGACAATGAAGAGGTATCTGCTCTAGAAGATAGGGGCTCTCAATTACATTATTTATAACTTTATACAAAAAAAACATAAATCAGATATATTTCTACGCTTAATAAGTGAATATAATTTATGGAAGGCTGATGATTCTTCGTAAGAGTTAAATCTCAAATGAAGCTTACCATCCGACATTTTCAGAAATTTATTTTGAATACGATCGAGTTGAGCTATGTATGTTGAGTATTGAGGGTTCCAAATCTGAGAAATCATATTTGTAGTTTGATATTTTCTCTATTACATAATATACAAATATAAATGCAAAAATATACACAATAATATTTCATCGGTTAGTATTATTAACTAATCAAATATCGTTTTGTTTTTAAGTGAAAACTTCTTTAGAATCGTTGGGAGTGATTTGAAACTCTATGAAACGAAAAAGCGACACTAAAAAGAGACAAACATATAGATCTATGGGATTTAGCCTGCGAGAGAATGAGATAGAACACAGTTTCCGCCGGCTGGCCGTAGTTCCATCTACCTCATCAGATACATCTACCAGTTGATCGCCGGCACCCCTTATACTTTTTATAATGTGGAGGTCCTAGGCTATAAAACAGAATTTGTTCTATTCATGTATCTGAAGAGGTAGATTCGACTCCCAAAATTTTGTAGCAAAACCGAGGGAGAAGGCGCCTTGACGCGGTATTTCACAGATATATTGATAAAATCGAAACAAAAACTTTTGTCTCATACTTTTGTTATCATGAGCCGCTCGTATTACTTGTAGAAATTGAAGACATGGATCATGAATAATAAAATGAAAAAAATGTATCAACTGGGTACCAATATTTATAATAAATAAATCCTATAATTATCCCACTCCTGATACTGCATTTATCTCATTCTCTCTCAGCTTTGTTTTATTAAGGTTTCACTTCTACCTGGTGTGTATTTTTCTAACGTTAGATTCTTTTGGTGTAGGCTTCCTGAAATAAAAAATAATAAGAACCAAGTGTGTGTAGTAGCTATTAATCTATCGTGTTAGAATGAACTGTTGTAACCTAGTATTTTTAATGAAATAATTGTAGCGTCTATTTAAAAATAAATTTTCTTCTGTTAAAATGTAATATTACTAAACCCGTTACCAGAAAAAGTGAGGCCATATTGCAGATGGTGTTGCCATGTAATAAATAATTGCTTAATTACCTAATTCTAATAACCCTTTATATAAACCGGCTCACAGTTTCGCTTGTCTGATAGTTTCAATGCCATTTTTTTTCCAGACTGCGATTTTCCCGTCTGTTGGCAGTTTTTTCGATGTGACTATTTCTTAAGTTGTGGTGATTCTGAAATTCTGATTGTATTTTGTTTCATCTGACCTTTGTCACCCGGTACTACAAAATATGTAGTAAGGGATTGGTAATATTGTAAAAAATATAAGACCTTTCAATTCTACAATAATAAAAACAGACGCTTCAGTGATACTTGATTATCTTGATCCGAAGTACCGTCTAAATTTTTGCAGCAAAATGTCAAATACTAGACAATAAACCTGCATAAAAATTAATCTTTCTCTTAATTCCTGGAAAATAAAATCTAATCTCGCAATTCCTTTGAAATGTTGTATTTTTCTCTTTCAATCTAATTACTTAAAAAAGTAATTTCCCTGCCCAAGCTTTTAAACGAAATTCAGGTGAAACGGACGATAATCGCTAATTTAATATTCTGAAGAAGTGGTATTATGATTTTTTTAACCCGTTCATATTCCTAATCGATCGAAATGGCATTGTAATTCATCACTTCGATCATCCTTCTGTTCTGTTCGCTTGATAAATTATCATAATTATCTATAAAGTACATATAAATGAGCATCTTTGTCTAGACAAAAAAATTCGCAAGGACACGCCAGAAACATAGTTTGAAAATGTCAATAACCCTCTATCCAAAATAAAAATCTAAAATTGTACCCACTATTCACTGTCTGCATTCACACCAATACGCTTCACTCAATCTTTCAATGTCACTGTCGTAAATCGTGATCAAATGTTCGCGATCTAGCCTACTCGTATATTTCCTTAGTTTGTTAAGTATTCCAAATATTACTATAGGAAGTTGCTTCAATTTGACAATTAGTGTAAACTACTACTACTGCTAAACCTTATCCGCACCCATTGGTGCATAGGGCACTGCGTCAGTACACCAAGTGCAGTGAATCTTGCAAGATGATCGATCAGTCCAGCCTCAGCGCCAATCCTAGGTATCACTTAATACAGGGTGTAACAAAACTCGATGTACAAGCGGGAAACTGAGAATCTACATCGTATATGGAGACGATTGTGTAATATGACCTTTTAATCTGAGCTTGAAAAGCTTGAAGAATTTTTTTTTTCTTCTCACAAAAGTTTTCATAAATATGGCAGATTAAGCAAAATTGGTCAAATTCTTATTAAAACGCTTTTTTCAATTTTGTTTTCTTTATGGATAGCATTAATTTAACTAAATACACGATATTTGATAACAATTTGCAAAAAAAAAAATCGAAAATAAAACAACTTTGTACTCAATTTTCTCGAAAACTAAGGGTCAAATCAAAAAATTTTACTCTACCAAATCGACTTCAAATATGATGTAGATTACTTGGTTTCCCGCTTATACATCGAGTTTTGTTACACCCTGTATACGAAATATTTTAATGCGAAAAACCATATTTGAATAAATATTTCAACACCTCGTAAAAATGTTGCCTTTTACTTTTTACTTGTACTTTATTAATATTTAATAGTAATTTGAAGATATCTACAATGTATCGTAATCACTTGTTAATAATTTGTATTAGTTCCTTGACACTACGCGTTTGCCTTACATGGTGCAGTACACTGTTTTATCTTCCGAGGAAATCTAATAAAAATCTACAACGATGCCGAATCACTTATTTTCATTACAGGCTGTTATTAATTTAACATTATTTTTATTAGTATCACCTAGTAATAAATATCCTACTACGTATTAAATGTAATTTCAATTAGACTTTTAGCTGTTTATTCACGATTTACGGTTATGAAACGTAATGTAAAATGAATTTGTACGTGATAACTGATGTTGGAACAGGTCATGTAGATAGATAATGTACATGCTCTCCATATTACACACGTTTTAAATCATTTTACTACGTATGATAACATGCGTCACTGCTTCCCGTTTTCATATTAGATAACTTTCATATTTACTATACTCTACGCTCTGCAATACTTGTGAAAAATTCGTCACAACTTTTCACAGTTCGCTCTAGTTAGTAGAACATCATAGTCATAATATTGGGGCGGGATCGTGACGTCATCGTGACGTCACTCCTTGGCCAGAGCAGTCTCGATAGTCTCCGAATTGAATAATAATGTTTGGTACTGATTCACGCTACTCGGCTTCTTCACTTAGACTAATTAATGAACCATTTTATTGATACATTCTTGCAAAGCTGGGCTATTTTAAGTGTTTTTGACGTGATAACGTCTAATAAATCGATGAACGCCGGCTGCACACACCAAAAGGCATGACTCACTGTCACGTTCCGCCTGAGCCGAGTGTGCAAGCGAGAGCGCGGAACAAGCGATAGAGAGGCACGATCGGCCTTAGCGTTCGGTTTGTGACGCATCTATCTCTCTTCCACTCCGTCGGCCGATGCGTCCGAGTAGAAGGGAGACAGCAGCAGCACACAAGCTACAAAGTGAAAGTGAAATTAACGAGTGCAAAAAAATGATAATTTATGGAGAAAATTGTAATTTTTAATTAACTCCTGCTTTGTATTATACAAAATAATGATAATTCAGTAATAATAATTCAATTCAATTCATAAAAGTATGCTATTTTTCATCAATGTTTTCTTATGACGTTATCACGTAAAATTATCGTCCGTAAACCGACTTTACAGACAACCAAAAGTTTTTTTTAGGTTAGTTTCCATAGAGATCTGGGGAATATTAAAGCTATTGGAAGAAAAGCAAACTCCAGCTCTCATAGGCTCAAGAAGGGACGTTTCCATACAAATTTTCTAAAAATATATGCTTCCTAGTGTTAATTTCATAACACCACTTATTATCAAATTCCACCGTCTAACAGCACTTACAATACACGAAACGTGTGACGTAGATGTCTAGTGATGATGCAGATGCCCATTGACGTAGTGGGTAACTAGACACCTCAGACACGGTAGTATTATTGAAGTATGGAATGTCACTTGTCTGCAATTCTTGTTCGAAGGCTTCAACTGATTCTGGGCTAAATTTCGTAATAAGCCTTTTGCAACAGACACCCACTAAAAATGTAATCCCTACCAAAGCGAATAGTATTATGATTTTTTACTTTATATAACCGACAAGCAATATTATTTCTCTGTTGCTATGGGAGCTAACATAATTCATAAAACATGCCTCATTACAATTTTTCTTAAATGGCCTGCAACATTTGGATCCAACAAGAATAAATCTCTTGTTAGTTGTTTCGGCAATGCCATTAACAAGTGCGTTCAAGGTCTCTTGAAACCTGAAAATTACACTTTTCTAAGAGCCATCACCCACGAACCGATTCCATACTTAGTTGCCATGATAATTAGTATTTTGCTGCAGCTAATTCTGTCCCCTTCACTCGCCGTGCCCGAGCTAGAGAGAAACAGAGACGGGAGTAGGAATAAACGTTATGGATTGTCTTATGTTTTCTAAATGAAGTTCGCGTGGGCCCATCTATCGGCGAAGGCTGCGCGTTCTACCAGCCAGTTTGTCTTTTTAAATTATTATATCATAAAACATAACTTTACATTTAAATCTAAATTGAATTCGCTAGAATTCGTCACGAAATATTTTATCAGTCGCTGGTAAATGTTTAGGTAATTTAAAATGGTTAATTAATTAACCAGTGGGGTGCGAGCATGAGATGTTTGGGTGTGGAGGAAGCAAGGGAAGTGCGTCAGGACAGAGTGGTCTCGTTTTATCCTTCTTCGAAGGAACGGGGTGACAGTTGCGCAAATATTTATACTGGATCCTTTGACTTGTAAAAAAATATTCGAGGGTGAGATTTGGTCTCCTCCAAAAGTGTTTTCCACTCGCTCTCATCCTTGCCCATCCTTCTCCAGTCCCCACTCCCCCTCATCTTTCTCCACTCCTCTTCCACACACTCCATCCATCACATCTTCCATCTCTGGACCCCTTCCGTCGAGGGATCCGCTTAGTTAGGATTTTGAAGGTCTTTAACGCAGTATTTGGACCTTATTACAAAACTCCAGGTTTCTTGGTGTAGATGGGTTCGGGTTTTCGATGCATTATCTACGTTTTTCTGAGATCGTGTCACGGCTTACTGCAGTAACAGTAACCTTCGAGTAAAGTGACCGCACGGACAATGAGTGACCGGCTGTCCAGTGGCTACCACTAGCGCCGTCGCGGAAGTGGTCCGTATATGGTAGCGTAATGTTAACAACAATTGGTCCGCTACGCTGGCAGTGTCTGAGCCACCGCGTGGGCGGAGCGCCCGCCCGCAACCGCTGCGCTGACCACTGAACTGTCCGCGGTTACCGTGAACGTCAGTCGAGAAACGTTTTTCGGGAATCCTCTGACTAAAATTCCACCTGAAGCGAATTGGATGACGTGATGAAATTCGATAATTTTTATTTTCGAGTCACGCAATTTTCACGGAATGTTAAGTTTCGATTCTCGCTACGAATGATTTCTGAAATTCTTAAAAAAAATATAATTTTTTGATAGCTGGAGATTCTCAGTTTCCGAGTATTATTCACCCATTGATTTATTAATACACTTAGATATGAACTGAACCCAAAAAATTAATGACACTTCAACTCCGCCAAAACGCAAAAAAAAGATGAAGATGATTCTATCAAATATATTATGGCGGCTTTGTCTGTGATAATATGGAAGCAGACTAGAACGGTCGTCATGAAGCGGATTTATGGAAAAATACAGGGCTTGCAAGCAGTTTCTAAACACGTTTTCCCATTATTGCCAACATTATTCAATGTTTGCAGCGTGCATGTATGTAGATCTAGAATCTAGAAAGACGTTCGTCACCCATTCCTTTACGGTTCACGATGTTAGCGTTGATTTATTTCCCATTATTATCAGCTGAACTCGTCTCATGTGACCTCAAATCGCGATACTGCAAGCACTGCACTTCCTTATCAGAGTATCCTGGAGCTCGATCACAGATAACTATCGACGTAGTTAAAAACGTGCTAACCACGTGCTAACGCTAACCATTTGACCGATCACAATGAACATACGTTCATACCACGTTCGCGTTGCCGAGCACCATAGATGATAATAAATATCGCGGCTAAACGTCAAATCAAGAAAGTCAACGCGCGTGTCGGATTGTTTATTATGTCGACTGCTTTTCTCAACGCTTGCCGAACGCCGGCTAAATGCAATACGGCACTCGAGAAAGATTGAAAGAAGATATGTGCGAAGAAGATATATCTCGGGAAATGGCTCGCGACTTGATGCGCTCGTTTAATAATCCCGATCGATAACCTTTAACGCGTGTTCCATTGTGATCGCGAATAACATCCATGGTAAGAAATCGTTATCACGTCGCTTATTACCGCGTCGATAGTGATCTGTGATCGAGCTCCTAGGGCCGTAGTACAGACGCATCTTTTCAATTTCCACTATGCGACACTGCTAACTTCATTTGGCACCTTGCGATAGAATTTGTATGGCGTCAAAGCAAAAGTATTGAATGAAGTTCACGAAATAGCATGTCCGGAACGTCAAAAGTTGTGAGCTATACGAAATTATTTTCAATAAAAAGCGTTTACGTATTTGAGTATTTCAGCATTTTTACACTGGATTTCAATGTATTTTTTATTCTTCCTTTGATCGAATCGGGTTGCAGTCCTGTTTTTAGTACACTTCAATACGTTTCCCATTTTTTAACAAATTTATTTCAGACTATTTGAAATTACATAGCTAAAAAAATTCAACGCTTCGGTTATAAAACTGCAATGTTAATTTCGCGATTAATCTTTTGAATTTTTCGGACTATTCGTATCTTCAGAAAACGAGTAGGTATTTTAATTTGAATGGCTGAAGATCAATAAGACATATTTTGCTATAAATTGTCAATAAAAACACGATTCATCATCTGCTTTTTATTTTCCTTCATCTTACGAAAGAGTTTTATTGTTTGTTTTACGTCCTGAAAAATGTTGCGTCGTCTTTATTTTATTTACAGTATTATACGAAAATGCTAATTATTTCCATATTACACATTACAATAAATTAGAATGGAGTTTCACTTTCTAACTTCTGCGAAGATTAGATAATTATCATAAATATTATGTTTCTGTAACAACTGTTATTGTGCCGTACAAATTTCTGTTTTACTGAATTAGAGTTAAGACATCGTAATGTGATTAAAGAATTTCTCTCTCCTTTATATCGAACCCTTTTAATCAAAGGGCAAACGCCTTTTCACAGAAAATTCGTCAATCCGGCGGTGGTAGGTATTACATAATTAAATTTGAAACTACGCTCAATAATATTTTAATTAAGGTTCTTAGTACGAATGCTCGGTGCTCGAATTTCGGTATTTTCCGCTACTCATACATTTGCAAACGGTGTACACGCACACACTCTTAGTTTCAGGGGTCGAAACAACACGACGCGTGACACACGAATAAACGACAATTGATAATATACATACTACCCACATATATGCGTCACAACTGCGATGTAAATAATTAATTGTTGGTAATCTAGGCCCTGGAAGACATATACCAAAAGGATCGAATGATTTATTTACACATTTTACTCCCATAAACACTTTTCCAACCGTATTGCAGTAAAATATTCAAATCTAAATTTTAAATTCTACACAACAAATGCATCTCATTCACATTCTGCTGTCAGGTGTCTCACTAGGTTTTGATTTCAATAACATCAAAAAATAAATAACTAAATCCAACGGTAACGGAAAACGCAACAGGACCATATTGATGAATTCCCAATTTAATTAGTCTTTCAACATTTTGGGTGTGTTTCAAATACTTGTACAAAAAATCTGGGTTTATTCCATGACGGGAGTTGGTATATATTTCATTGTTATATCTCTACAAAGATAAAGTAGATTTTTTTACAAATTCGGGAATATGGATATTCAATCAATCAATAATAAAATAAACAACATTTTGACTGTGTCCAAATACTTGTAAACAAAAACTGGATTTCATCCATTACGGGCTAATAATTACAATTTGACATCTCAACAGAGACGATAAGTTTGGAAAGGAATATGGATATCTAGGCGTTTACAGGGCTTATGACCTCATTACCTCATTATTAACGCATCATCACTCGCCATTATTAAGGCTGTATCATCTGCAAACAAATACATTTCGCAATATTGGGTAAATTTTTTTTGACTATTGGTATAAATTAAATTCTCATTTGGTCCAAGAATTAACCCTTGGGCGACTCTGGTTTCTAGAGACTTCTCGTCGCTTAGGGTTTTGTTCATTTTTACGTTCATTTTTCTATTAAGTAGATAGTCTTGTAGAAGTATTTTTATATTTCCTCGTATTCCGTTTTTGTCCATACCTCGTTACCCTAAAAATGATACTCATCATCATTTTATGAAAAAAATGTAATTCAACCATCTTGGATCTGAAAATAAACGCTAAATTCGAAATCAGAGCCCCCGAGAAACCATTAAAACGATACCCAACATCATTTTATGAAAAAAAGTTGCGTCCGCCATCTTGGATCCAAAAATAAACGCTATATTCGAAATCAGAGCCCATAAAAACCATTAAAACGATACCCAACATCATTTTATGAAAAAAAAGTTGCGTCCGCCATCTTGGATCCAAAAATAAACGCTATATTCGAAATCAGAGCCCATAAAAACCATTAAAACGATACCCAACATCATTTTATGAAAAAAAGTTGCGTCCGCCATCTTGAATCCGAAAATAAACGCTAGATCGAAAATCAGGGCCCCGGGAAAACCCTTTAAACGATACGCGACATCATTTTTTGAAAAAAAGTGGCGTCCGCCATCTTGGATTTAAAAATAAACGCTAGATTCGTAATCAGGGCCCTTAAAAACCCTTTAAACGATACCCCACATATTTTTTTTTTTTAAAGTGGCGTTCGCCATCTTGGATTTAAAAATAAACGCTAGATTCGTAATCTGGGCCTTTAAAAACCCTTTAAACGATATCCCACATAAATTTTTTGAAAAAAAGTGGCGTCCACCATCTTGGATTTAAAAATAAACGCTAGATTCGTAATCAGGGCCCTTAAAAACCCTTTTTTAAACGATACCCCACATCATTTTATGAAAATAAAAAATCGGTGTGCGTTGGACCACACGGTGGAAGTTATACTTCTTTGGCCATTCTCATACACCACTCACGCACACAAACAGACAGGATATATAAATGAAATATAAGACATTTTTCAATATTATTCAATATATTTATATTCAATATATTATACGTGACTTCATTATTATATTATACACCTATATTATCATTATCAGTTATTTTTTCTATCAATAAAAGTATCGATACTTGTATCAAAACAAGTATCAGATACAAGCATCAGTGACTGTGGCGCCATTTTCTCTTAAGCGCCATTTTCTCTTAAAAATCAGCGTGACGCGGTTTCTCGACCAACATCCCACCCCAAAGTGTCTAACGGGCGCAAAGAAGTATAACTTCAAAAGTTGCGTCTGCCATCTTGGATCTGAAAATAAACGCTAGATTCGAAATCAGGGCCCCTGAAAACCCTTTAAAGGATATGCGACATCATTTTTTGAAAAATAAGGTACGTCAGCCATCTTGGATCTGAAAAATAAACACTAAATTCGAAATCAGAGCCCCCGAGAACCATTAAAACGATACCCCACATCAATTTATGAAAGAAAGTGGCGTCTACCATCTTGGATTAAAAAATAATCGCTAGATTCGAAATCAGAGCCCCAAAATACCCTTTGAATGATACCCCACATCATTTTATGAAAAAAGTTGCGTACGCCATCTTGGATCCGAAAATAAACACTATATTCGAAATCAGGGCCCCCGAAAACCATTTAAACGATACGTAACATCATTTTATGAAAAAAAGTTGCGTCCGCCATCTTTTATTTAAAAATAAACGCTAGATTCGAAATCAGGGTCCCTGAAAACCCTTTAAACGATACCCCACATCATTTTATGAAAAAAAGTTTCATCCGCCATCTTGGATCCAAAAATAAACGCTATATTCGAAATCAGAGCCCATAAAAACCCTTTAAACGATACGCGACATCATATTTTGAAAAAAAAGTTGCGTCCGCCATCTTGGAATAAAAAATAAACGCTAGATTCGAAATCAGGGCCCCTGAAAACCCTTTAGACGATATGCGACATCATTTTTTGAAAAAAAATGGTGTCCGCCATCTTGGAATAAAAAATAAACGCTAGATTCTAAATCAGGCCCCCTGAAAACCTTTTAGACGATATGCGACATCATTTTTTGAAAAAAAGTGATGTCCGCCATCTTGGAATAAAAAATAAACGCAAGATTCGTAATCAGGGCCCTTAAAAACCCTTTAAACGATACCCCACATTATTTAATGAAAAAAAGGTGCGCCCGCCATTTCGGAATTTAAAAAATCCATATGCTCTACATGGGAAGAAATTATGTAATGGTGATGATAATTATTAAAAAAAAAAACAAGAAAAATAATTTGGCATTCTACAAATAGAATATATATCTTTCGGGAATTGTGCGAGTCCATATGCTCCCCATGTCCGCCTCGTAACATAGTGGTAGCGCATTTGGCTACCGTGCATGGGGTCGCGGGTTCGATTCCCGTCAAGATGAAATATTTATTTACATGTTATTTTCATATTAATATTTCATGTGCGATACCTTGGACTGGTACTGAAGCGTAAGACTGATCATCCTACCTTCATGGCTCCCGATGACAAACGGCAAAATTGCGGTTTATCGGGACGGCATTATTTTTTGTTTTCTAATGTTATGTTTATTTTCTCAATAAAGAACACTTCTCCATGTAATAAAATGGTCAATATACACTGTATTGCTGTACCGTTGGGTGCGGATAAGGAAAAGTAGTAATAGCATAAATATAAAGATTCTTGTAGCTGGAAGAAGGAAAAAACTGACACAGAATAATATAAAAACATTAAAATTGTTGTTTTCTATCAAATAAAATATAACATTAAAATACTTGATTTTATCACCAATGGTTGAAACCACTGGTGTTTGTGGTGTACGTATACGCATTTTGAATTTTAGACCCAACGGACGTGACCTTCCCGTCCGAAAGCCCGAATGGCGAATGACTTTTGAATTTTGAATCGGCTACTGATTCGAACAAAATCTTACAATAGTAATTTGTATGAAAAAATCTTCAAAAAAAATAGCGTCTGTTTGACAACGTATTGCGGAAAAACTAAATTGTTTTTTGCCATTATTTTTGATTACAGGATGAATAATTATATTTTTAATAAACTGGTATTCTTTTAGAAATGAGGTGTCACTAATAAAGAAACGCCGGCCTAAACGCCACAACGCTATTCGAGAGTTTTTCATAAAATTCGCGAATTTTTTGTGACGTAAATATAGTACTTAAGAAGAGAAAGATTTTTAATCACAGGAAACATCATTTATGTTGAGTAGCAAAAAACATTTTTTTATCATAGAAATATAAGTAATTACACATTTAAAACCCAAAACGCCTAACCCTGTTTCGGATCGTTTCGGATCGTTTATCCTTAAATCGTGACAATGTCGGAAAAGTCGTTCATTTTGGATCGTGCGTCACAATTCAACATTTCGTTCTCCCGAATCACGTGTTTCGGGCGTTCAATAATAATTGAATTGAAAACATATTTGTACACGCAACTTTGCGTTATTTTGTTATTATTGCTGTGAATAATTCCCGCACGTTTGGCGACATTTGACTGCTTTCCCGTTTATTTATAATGCGCTCGTTGCTTCCGTGTCCAGCAAAACTGTCCACTCTCCGCTCGGACACACGACACAGTACGCGAATTCTGTGTAATATGTAATCATTGTTGGGAGTAAACAGTAAACAAAAATAATGTTATCGCATTCTCGATGCGTCACATGGCGACCCGAAACATTTTCCGACTTGCGACGTAATTAATCGCGATAATTTATTATTCTATTCCTAGTATTATTTCTCACGATATCAAATTACGAAATTACCTATTCATAATTTATTTATCTGCGATTTTAACTCGCAAACATTTTGCGGAGGTAATCTGCGTATTTTTTTAGGTACCAAGAATTGGTAAAAAAATTTTTTTTTTTTTTTTTTTCAATAACATTGTTACATGGTAGGTATAGAAAATAAAATAGGTATTTAAATTTTCGGACTTTCGTAATCTTATTTGGCCAAAAATGCCTAGCAACCTACCACTCCCTTTGTTAAAAGTTTTTCGCTGCTTTTTTCAAAATATTTGTTACTTATTTTTCATCCTTTATAAAAAAACATATTTCCATATACATTATTTGTTCAATAAAAGAGGTGACTTCAAAATTCGTGGGCTACGTACATTTGATTTTTTCTCGATTTTTTGTTTATTTATTTATGGATGAATAATTGAGCGCTATTTTTGCAAGAAATCGCCTCAAGAGCGCTGTACAATTAAGAGACTAGATCACAACGCCTTGCAGCTACCAAGCGCATGGACGATTGGGATTTTTTTACTAGCCTCCTACAGTTTAAACAGATTTTAATACAATGTTGTTGTTATGTTGATACACATGTTCCCAACATATGTTGACATGATCAGCCATTTTGCATTTTCAGTTTGTTTTTTACAGATGTAAAGGTTTTATGCGTTTTGTGTGCTTGACGATTTTTCTATTTTTTGCCCAAATTTTGACCAAAAGAAATGTCAAACGGGCAAATCTCTAAAACTATCAGATATCAAATGTTATTTGTTTAACTTCTGTGGTCTGTTACAGAGCATGTCTCCCAATTATTATTGTTTAATTACGAGTTTCACTGTATAAGATTTGTATCTAATATTTGTCTCCCTTTGTTTCCAGATGGTTTGGACAAGAAAGGGACCACAATGTGCTCGTAATGGATCTCCTAGGACCCAGTTTAGAAGACTTGTTCAACTTTTGTTCAAGACGGTTTACTATAAAAACAGTTCTCATGTTAGTTGGTAAGTACACTCGCCAAATTATATTTTTTGAAAACACTATAGAGTATTCTCTGTCATCTGTTTTAGGCCTCAGCGGTTCATTGATTGTAAACTGGTATTGTCAATTACAGATCAGATGATAGGACGTATAGAGTACCTCCACTGCAAAAACTTCATTCACCGAGACATAAAGCCAGACAACTTCCTGATGGGCATCGGGCGACACTGCAACAAGCTGTACCTCATCGACTTTGGGCTCGCCAAGAAGTACCGCGACTCTCGCACTCGCTTCCACATCTCCTACAGAGAGGACAAGAGTCTCACAGGTAACCTCTCCCGCTGCACTTGCCAATATCACACCAAACGACTTTCTGATTAGCCTCCTTGACAATGACATCCCACCCCGCATGACGTGGAGTCTTCCGTTTCACCCAGATCAGCATTGTCCATGTTACGCTGTGTCGACCTGCCCAAAGGTGTAACTTTAAAGGTGTCCCACCCATGCTAGGCGACTAGCTCTGATCTTGGTCCAAGAATCATTCTCAACACTCTATTTTTTAAAAACCAAAAACTATGATCTGCCCTTTTATAGTTTTTTGTCCATGATTCAGATGAGTAGCTCAGGCCTAATAATGGTGTTGAAGATACACAGCCTCACATTTCTGGACAGGAGTTAATTCTGGAAACTTCTTCAAGTAGCCTGCAGCACGTAGGCCCTTCTGAACCCAAACTCTAATTCCTGACGGACATCATTAATACAATAAGTTATTTATTCAATGTTTTCATTGATTTCAGGAACGGCACGATACGCATCGATCAACGCACATCTCGGGATTGAACAGTCGAGAAGAGACGATATGGAATCACTCGGCTATGTACTCATGTACTTCAACAGGTAAACACAAATATTCGATCCAAATACTACTCTTCAATTAAAAACAATAGTTTGATAGTTGATCCATTGATTAACATTTTTTTACCACGTAAAGATAACAATTTTAATAATGTTTGGTGATTTCTAGGGGCACACTACCATGGCAGGGTCTACGAGCGGCGACAAAACGACAGAAGTATGAGAGGATCAGTGAAAAAAAGATGTCCACACCTGTAGAAGTGTTGTGCAGGGTTAGTTACTTTAAAAATATATGCACTTATGTTATCATTGCTGTCAAGTCTGTTATACAACTATCCATTTGACAAGGAACTTCGCGGGAGTGTAAAGCTTGCATTAGGAAGTACGATCTGTGTATTACCTACTGTATTATTCACAGTTGAATCGACCCCTGACATTGTAATTTTAAATCGTTTTGAAGAACACATTTTTATATTATGTTCTTTTTCAGGGAGTTCCCGCCGAATTTGCTATGTATTTAAATTACACCCGAGGTCTGTCCTTTGAGGAAGCGCCAGATTACATGTATCTAAGACAAGTGAGTACAACAAACACATAGCTTCATAGAAACGTTTCAGACAAATCCTACTTTATGGTGAAGGTATCTTAGATAAGAAAACCAACTGTAGCACTCATCATCTGAAGATTTATCTACATTTGGTTTCTTCCTCCTTATTCTTTACTGGACCAAATCGCAGTGAAGATAAGTATTGTAAAAATGTTTTGCAAGTCAAAAATCAATTTTATAAAGCGTGGATGATCTTGCAATTCTGGTGCGAAACCAATAAATATTACAGAGAAAAATCACAGCTTCCTTCGCTAATGCTTAAGCGTGCTGCCGTACAAAGGAGGTATCTGCCTCGGTAGTTTTTCAAAGATTTTTATTTACAACCATTCCTATTTTTTAAATGTATATTGGTTACATGGGTTTCCCGGTGAAAACACAAAAATTAAAAGTGATTTTTCCCAAGACTGGGTGTTTGTGGTTGTTGAGGTGGTTAAATAAAATAACACATAAATTTTTAAAAAAATATTTTTTATATTTCTGATTTCCATTCCATTAAAAAATGCAGACACGTCCATTGTGCTTAGTACAGAACCATAAACTACGCAGAGTACGCGAGCTTTGCCTGAACGGCGACAATATGACGCAACCCGTCTGATTGCAGCTATTCCGTATCCTGTTCCGCACGCTGAACCACCAATACGACTACACGTTCGACTGGACCATCCTGCGCCAGAACTCGGACGACCCGCCGGCCGGCGCCTCGGCGCTGCCGCCCGCCCCCAGCCACCCCCGCGCAGCCCGCGCCTGTGCCCCCCGCGCCCATGACCAGATCTAGTTATGGTGAGCCCTGACGAGCCCTCTATATATAGCCACCGGTCCAATCAACGCATTCTTCTGGAATGATATTCTACATTTCCAACATACAGCGATATTTCCTCCAGGCCATAGATCACCAATATATTTACCTGTGGTTACAGGTCAGTACGAGGTCTATACAACCATTTATCGCCCTCATATAGAAAATCTTCGATACAATATCATGTGAGGCATATAGAAACAAAGACGGCAATGCAAAATACGAAAATGGAAAAAATTATCTATTCACTTTGATAGAGCAGATTAATTACAGTCAGATGTTCATTGAATTTCTAACTTTTTCATATCAAATTTGAATCAAAATCGGCAAAGTCAACCAAGCTGTCAACTTGTATTCAAAACAAAATCGGCAAAGTCAACCAAGCTGTCAACTTGTATTCAAAACAAAATCGGCAAAGTCAACCAAGCTGTCAACTTGTATTCAAAACAAAATCGGCAAAGTCAACCAAGCTGTCAACATGTATTCAAAACAAAATCGGCAAAGTCAACCAAGCTGTCAACTTTTATTCAAAACAAAATCGGCAATATCTCAAAAGTTTGTAACAAAAACGTGTCAGTAATAAACAATAATAGATGTCTTAAAAAATAAACAGTGGATATAAAATAACTTTACTCAAATTGTGGCTGCAGGCTATATTTTAATATTTAAAAATTGTTTATGGAGTTACCTCCATAAACGTTTTTATTAACGAGGTGTTAATAAAAACGTTTTTCGTTGTTTACAAACAATTTGAAATTACTGACATTGCTGTCTTTGTTTCTATACGCCTCATGTAAATGCTTGTATCAACCTCGACTTGGTTTTGTCTGCACGGCTGCAGAGTGACATGGTGGGCTGTCTCCTATCCTACCTACACTCATGTTAAGACATTGGTAGATTGATGAAATCTGTAATGTCAAATTTGATATTCACCTCTCTCGTATAATGCTTAAATTCTTATAATAATACTGGATTTTTGTAATTGGCATTAAGGGTATACTCTATCACGTGACTCGTGGGCGCTTCCCATGCAAACAGATTCCTCGATTTTCCCCCTGGAATTAACAATAGAGCAATGATTTTTTCACACATTTTAGATATCGACCAGATGTCTTATTTTTTTAATATTTTATTTGTCAAAGGAGACATATAAATGATTTAAAAATAAGATGATACAAACACGCATCTGATCAATATCTAAAATGTGCAAAAAAATCATTGCTCTAATGTCAAATTCCAGAGAGAACATCGAGGAATATATTTTTATGGCAAAGCGGCCGCGAGTCACGTGGTGGAGTATGCTCTTAATGTTGTATAACTACTTTATTATTGCTGTAAAAATTCCCAAGAGTTAAAAAAAAAAAAAATACAGACCTGCATCTACATGGTAGATATTATTGGTGATCCCTTCTCAGATGCTTAAGACCAGGTAAGACAAACTGCTTAGTTTACTGAACTCCAATTGACCAAAAATCTACAAATAGATTTTTTTAATCAAAAATGGTTTTAAATAATGTCACTTGTAACTTTCAGCCTTTAAAAAATGGGCAATTTAGTGCAATTTTTCTAATTTTTTATTCAAATTACGTTCAAACATTATCCGGGCTCAAAACTATTTGACAACTCGATCTTAAAAAATATAAGAACATGAAATGTTTTCTTTGGCTTATCAACACCCTATAAGGCACATAAGTCCAAACATGGTTTATGAATGCCAATAGTTGTCAGGTAGATTCAGCCTACACGCTCTAGCCTTAACATTCTGTAAGATGGCACCCACAGCAATGCACAAACTGAGGTAATGTATATTGTTTCATATTTGTGTTCTATATTGTCGAAAAATAATTGTCATTCATTTTTCTTCTCCCCCTCATTTGAAATGATTTCATTAATCTCATCAGATAGCCTCTAAATTTGTTTCTACCAAAATCTGCTCAAACCCCCATTGATACAATTTGATGCTGATTAATGAGTCATTAGCTAAACTGATTCTTATCCATTCAAAATTAGTGAGCTACGCATTACTTATACTTACAATTAGTTATTTTATTTCAATAAAAGTAATGCCTCAAGTTGCAGAGTCCTGCTTATGAGATTTCCCACATTATCAATTAAGTTAGCGGGTATTTTTTTATTTTTAACAAATGTGTATATTATGTCTCGAAAGAAATTTACACGGATGTAAATCTAGCAAGTTGAGACAATTATTATATGTCACCAATAAGTCAAATATATTTAATTAGTTGTGAAATGTCATACTTTGCGTGATTTAGTAGAGGCAGATACAGTGATAACAGGAAAGAATTGAGTCGTTTAGTATCAAAGGCGGAAATGTAGGTCTGACAAATTTTCGCCAACATAAAATTGTATGATTGTAAACATGGTAAGATTTCCGTTTTTGATCCCAAAGTCAGACTTAAAGTATGACTTTGGAGCATTTATGGCCGTCTTTGATTTTGAAGGGATAAAAAAAAAACGGAAATCTGTTTACAATCATACAATTTTATGTTGCCGAAAATTTGTCAGACCTACACTTCCACCTTTGATACTAAACGACTCAATAGGGTTCTTCCGAATAACATGAACATCCTTGAAAACATTATAAATATTTAAAGTATATTTTTACAATTCCAACGATATAAAACACATTGATCAAAAATGTTGTTTTCATTTATAAATTTATGTTTTAAAAACACGAAATTACGAGTGACTTTTAACGCCGGTTATTGGCTAATGACGTCATAACCCGTCTACCGTGGAAGGCGTGAAATTCATTCCGTAGTGAGCGCCTATATTGCTGTGACGACACACCGCATGCGCGCTAAATGGAGGATTTTTGCGAGCGATTTGAAAAAGCGCTATTTCAAACTGCGCTAAAAAATTCATATGACATCGTAAAAAAAAAAAAAAAAATTCCCTTGATATTGTAATTTTTCAATCATTTTTTTAAGACATACTTTCGAGTGCGTTTGTTCTATTTCGGTGGAATATCTAACCAAACGTCTTTAATGTAGCTTTCAAACCTGTAAAATCATGTAATCATGTATAATGTAGGATTTCAAGAAATCAAGCTGGAAAATGGCTTTTTCAAAGAGCTTAACGAAACAGAACCGTTTTAATGCTTTTTGTGAAACATCAAAGTGAATGAATTTAAGTTTTTAGATTCAGCGATCTTCAAAATACAGATGTTTTTCTAGATTATTAGACCTCCGGGCTAATGTGTAGCACATCATCCCAGGGACGCTTGTAATAACCCAGAGAAACATAATATTGTTGTGTCCTAGAAATTCTGCAGATAGCAGGTTTACACTCCAAGCAGACGATATACGTGGATGGTAGTGTGTACTAACTCAGTTTGTGCATTTCTGAATTAGGGCTTTAATCAGAGGGCTGTAAACATTAATCTAGACATCTAGACCATCTTGATAGAAGTATGTTACTTGATCATTCACAAATAAGCAACATAGTTCCTTCTGGTTCACTTAGATTCAGATTTGGGTTTCATTTTTTAAGCTCTACCTCTTAAAATATCGAATGTGAGTTAATACACTGTGGTTTAAGACGATCGATGTATCCTGAAGGAAGTTATCAATAAAAATTATATCAATTCATGCCAAATAGTAACTTTTCCTTCTGGTTCTGATGGATCAGCCATCATATGTGCGTGTAGTAAGGCTAGATGTATGCGGGCAGTTCCTAATGTGTGCACATTGTATCCCCAGTGAACGCCACGGCCATCAAGTCGGATTCCGTGGTGGCCCGCCAACCCCCTGTCCCCCTCCAAGAAGTCCCTCGTCCCCCCGCCCGCTCCTGCTCTGAGCTCAAGACCAAGAAGCCCTCCCTGACTCCCTCCAAGTCCTAATTCCTCCACACTGCATACTCATACAATCATAGCTACACCTGAATTTCTTTTTAATATTTTAATAAACCATTCTTTTTATAATTTTCTTATGTTGAAAAATGATCTGAATTTGGTCACTGTTGAAGAGAATACAGCCGTTGCTACATATAATTGTAGTCTTTGATTTTCTCCTTTAAATATAGCACAAAAGCAATGATTTCTCACACTTGTTAGATATCGGCAAGAATCATGATTGCATTGTCTTCTTCTTCCTCAGCCATTCTTCACTCCAGTATCGGACATAGGTCTCTCTCTAGCCATGCGCCGCCACTGTATTCCTGCGATGTTCCTTATGCCATCAGACCCCCTTGTATGGTCCTCCAACATTTTGTTGCTCCGTTCTAGGTCGCCATTCCTTTTAATTAACAATCATCTCTTCGCATAACATGCCTGACCCAGCTTCCCTACAGTTGAGCTGCTTTTGAGCATTGTCTTATTTTAAAATATCACTTTGAAATTATTAAAATAAAACGATTTCTGATTGATATCTACAATGTGTGAAAAAATCATTGCTGTAGTGCTAAATTCTAGGGTGAAAATCAAGGATTACGATTGCATGGAAAATGGCCGCTGGTCACTTGACAGTGCATCCTCTTATTCCTAGATGCCCAATCTACTTAATTTTGGCATACACTCAAAACAATAGATTGAGATTCTAGGGTTAAGAAACCGTAACTCGCTGCATAAATTAGAATAACTTTATCTTTCAAGACAGATAGTGTTTCATGACTGTTTCCTTTTGTGACCACTTGAAGGGTTAAATTGGACTCACCAACAGCTTTAGCTGCGTGGAACAAACCGCTGCTCTGCTAATTTACATTTTATCAGTCAACATTACGTTTCACCAGCTTTTATGTCGTAATGGCTTGTTGGGTGACTTTTTTCTATAAATAAAAAAGGTAAAAAAATACAAAACCATAATCGCTGCTATATCCCATTGCCTATGAGTTAATGAGTAAAGGAGACACATTCATTCAATTTTAGCACTAGTATAAATGAAAGAAGCTCACAATTATGTAATTGTAAACTTTCCATACTGGCCACCAGAGTTTGGAATTATTCTCACTTATCATTAACAGGTTTGCACTGATAGTTTCTTATTTTTTTTTTTCGCTTTATTTAACTATATTTCCTATGGATTCCTATTTTCCAGTATTGAAATCAAACAAATAATGATATGAAAATACCGCATTTAAGAAAAAACAGTTTGAAAGGATACCTCACTTGCAAAAACGACATTAGATTTTGAACTTAATAAAAAATATGATTACACTCGCACTTAGTGAGTGGAAAATTTGTCTATTATTTAGAGATAGTTTATATGTTAGGATTCTCTAAATTTATATAGTTTGTGTCATACTTATAGAGAATAAAGTTCGGCAATTATGAGTCACGAGAATCGTATTCAATTACATATCATTTAGTCATTCTTTCTCCATTGTTATGCTTCTTACAGAAGCAACAATGTGCTTTTTATTTTGATCAAATTAGATTTTTTTTTAAATAGAAAATCATTATGTTTTATAGGGGGGAGAATAATATATAAAGGGGGAGATTAATTTAATTGCAAAGTTAAAATTCCTCAATTTAATCGATAAAAATGGACGACAATAATGTTGTACCTGTAAGTTCAGACTGTCTAAAAGACGTTTTTTTTGTTTTATTAATTTGTAGAGGTAGAGATTTTTAAATTGAGTGTTTGAGGTGTTAGATAAAATGTTGGAACAATAAATTCCTGTAGCTTATGGAAACTAGTAATTGTAGGGTATAATTTACATGGCAGTAAATGATAGCCACGATTGTCTGACTTATAGGGACGACATAATCACAACAGTCGCACTCAGCATAAAGATACATCTGGGATTAAGCTGTACTAGCTAATATAGTAACACACATATACCCATTCCTAGATTATCATCACTAATGTTTTAAGTAACCATTAAATTGTACAAATTTGCTTTAAAAATGATTTATGTTTTCCCAGATAATAAAAAATTGAATAAAAGTTCTAATTTGTTTCTCGATTGAAAAGAATTGTTTTATTTCATGTAGCTTTTCTTATTTCAGGTAAGGACAAAGTACCAAAAGCCGAGTCTTAAACACAAGAAACGCGTTCCTTACTATGCCCTGTACTTAGGTTATTCTAGTAGACCTAGACCTTACATCAGTGTCGGTAGATTCTACGTCCGTTATGGTTCCCCCCCGCATACAGAGCAGAGAGTGTTAGCGAGTTAGGATCAGGATAGGAGAGAACATGCGGCAAGTGGCGGTGTGGTGCGAGTGTGTGTGTGTGTGTGAGCTGTCCCCATGTAGCCTGTGAATATGTAACTCAGCAAGTGTTTTGTTCTCTTCCAGCCAAAGGCCAGACGGTAGAGCACAAGAAGGTGGAAGATTGGCTAGTTGCTAACCCTCCCCAGATAACCCATATACGCTGCACAAAATAATAGTTAACCCAAACAAACGGTCCCATCGGCCGCGGATCTCTAATCATTAACCATTCACGGAAGATCTATGTCAATTGTAACCTAAAGTGAATACAACAACAATACACCTCTTTTACAAATCTGTGTTTTCATTGGGGCGGGAAGGGACGGTCACCGTTTAGTACTAGAAACAGTACAGGACAGTATGCTATGGGACGCCTGATTCAGCCACTTGCCCACTCTAGACTGGACATAACCTCTCATTCTCTTTTCAGATTAACTTTCCCGTTAGATCTGTAGTATATTCACCACTTATTCCACCTTACTTCCATATCCAAGGAGAACAAATTACTCTTCATATTCCCTACTTTAAGTTTCTTATTTATTGCCTCAATTCGCCAAACAAGAGTATATTTTTACCAATCCGGAGAGTACAAAAGGTTTGGCTATGAAGAAAGCTCGTACCTTGTTGCTCCCACAAAGTAATTATGTTATCCGATATAATATTTATACATAATTCTCAATCAATCTTTAATCAAGTGTATACTTGGGTTTAGTAGCCTAACAAGTTGAGTGTCCGCAACAAGAGCGGCGCACAGGAAACTGATTTCATTTAACCTGCCTTAAGATGAATTCATGTCATCCGTATAAATATATTATAAATAATTATTATATAAGTTTATCATTTAAACAAGTGATTGTAATGAAAACGTAAAATATTGTATGTATTGACGACACCAATCTCATTTCACTAAATAATATTGATTTTGTGAATATTGTGTTGGGATTGTGGGTTCATAATAATGTTTCTTTTGTCCAACTTTAGAAAAAAATAAATCATTTTAAAATCACTTCTTTTTTTATTTTAACATTGCTAACTAATTGTCCAAATAAAATACAAGGTATACAAAATGTAAGTATGTTTATAAACAGAACATAAAATACAAGGATATAAAATTAGCTCTGTATTCTTAACAAAAATTACCCATAATTTCGGTAATAAAAAAATTGCAATTTCGCCAAAAACTAATTTCAGTTTCTTCACCCTCTGCCTCCTTATTTTAGTATTTTTTACTTTAAAAAATACATAGGTAAACAAAATATAAATAACTAAGGTCTCTTACCTATAGTTTTTCCCCATTAATAAAACTTGGAAAAACAGTATTCTAAGCATATCACATGTGATTTTCATCTGACTGTAACTTGATAGCTTTCTCTGTAATTTGAACGACGGTCTTGGCCAATATAGTATCGGTAGCTTCAGTTGAAGCACATTGCTTTTTGCAGTCCATGAAGTATTCTCCAGATACATTCGCTAGTTCAGGAGCCACACACGCATATATTATGGTTTGAGCTCCTTCTTCCGCATCCTGTGAGAGAAAGATATATAAGAATCTTTAAATAATCATTTAAGTGCAGCAGTAATAAATTATTAACTTCGAGATGTGGGGTTACAGAAGAATATTAGATCAAAACCAATCAGTTGAAAGCAAGCCCCATGAGGATCTCCTGCATGCATCTCCTGTCCCTGCATGACAATAGGTGATAAACTCCACATCCCTCATGTGAGTACTGAAACAAGCGTGCGAGGGCTACAAACTGACAAAACTGCGGCGCCTCTTAATATGTTGAGCTGAAGAGCTCCCACAGTGCTGAGAACGTCGATGCAAGCAATCCCCCCTAAAAAGATCATTAAGTACCTATCTACTTTTAAATCATGTCAAGATGTGAAGAATTTAAGAGAGATTGAGATTATTCAAGCAATATAAGTAAATCATTGTATAAAGTATTTGTGGCTGAAAATGTCTTCAGAAAAAGGGATTCAGGACATTTATTGTCCATTGGCGCCTCAACTACCTCTAATGTTAAGAGCGTTGAAATATTATGCCATTTATCTATCTTTCAATTTCTTTTTCTCGGCATAATAAGTGTAATGGTTTGAAGATAGATTATTTGTGAAAGCTGCTTACGTCCATGAGTGTAATGTTCAAAGCTTGTAAATTTAGTATTTTTGTCTTTCTATCCGCCTTGGTTAGCACTGCGACCTGTGTAAATCTCTATGTGTTTACAAAAATAATTTGGGTACCTTGCAAAATACTTTCAGCTAGCAGATTCCCATCACAACGGATTCTGATCCAAAGCTGGTGTATCTCTCATTATTGGGTCAGTATATACAACACCAGGAGTTACACCATTTATCGACACACCTGAAATAAACAATATTGAGAAATTATGCTTTCCAGATAAAATCTGAAATTTGTCTACAAATGTTTGAGCGCGCTTGAAACAAAAGCTAACAAAAAATTAGCTTATTTATTAAAAATTTATCAAATATGCAAGTAAAATCTAACCACAATAACGAAGAGAATGTTCTTTTGAGTCTACACAATTTCTCTCTAGTATTTCCTCATATATTTGAGGCTTTACATAAAAAAGAAGTAAGGAAAGGAATTTAATTAAGACTGGGAATTTTCCTACTTTACTTTTAAACTTAGACATCTGTGAAAAAAGTATGTAGCAGACAAAGAATATAGAACAAAGCGAAGCGGCACTAGGCCACTGCCCATACAAAAACATGGTGCCGTAAACAATTCTATGTTTCCATGGCAATCGTCGCAGCGTTGCTAGGTTACTATAAAAACGTAGTGTTTGGTTAAACTGTCATTTTCAGACTGAAATGTTCATGCAATAAAGGAATATATTTTTGTCAGCTGTACTTTAATTTTTCATTTTTAAAATTTATTTACAACCCCCATCCCGACTTTTTTAACTATAAGTTTATGCGGTGGCTCAGTATCACGCTATTGAGTGCTTTTTTCCATGTAAATAATTCTTTAAAAATCCTTGGAAGCAGACTAGACCGGTAGATAAGAGCTTAAAAAATTGATTACAATGACATGTGTTAGTCATTTTTATTTAATAGGAATATTATATTGTCATTTAAAGTACCTGATGCAGAAACAACAATTTTTAAAGTTGACCATAGATATATTTCACTAACCTGTTTCCTGCAACTTCTTACTGAAATAATTGACCATGAGAAGTAGGCACACTTTGGAATTAGCATAGAGCCTTGTTTGACTGAGTGGTCTTGCTGTTTTCCAGTTTAGGAATATCAAACAGCGACATCCTGTGAGTCTCAGAAGAAACATTCACAATGCGCGCCTGGGCCGAAGCTTTTTTACGACCTGGAATATTAGGATAACATTGAATTACCACATAAGTTCTTACACAAAATATTTATAGGAGGAAAAAGAAACTGCTTTTTTTTAAACCGCATTGAATTTTTTTCTCTTTCCTGGTTATACATTGTATAATGTAGGTTGTTCCTCATTGGACAAAACTTAATACCGATTAGAAGATATAGGTATCTATATTTAATCTACCAATAAGAACGTAGTTTGTTGTTGCACAAAATCTAAATTTTGCTACTCTGAGCACTGATTTGCAAATGTTAGTTGAACGGATTTTTGAGTATCCCCGCCGATAAGATGAGATTCATTTGGTATTCATAGCTGGTCTAAAAAACTCTAGCTTCTTAAAAGAATTTCTCAAATTTATTATAAATATCATGTTTAAAACTACTACAGTCAAAAGACAAAAGGTATTACTACTAAATATGTTAGTAAAATTAATTTTTAAAATGAATACAAATACTTGTAGATAAATTACTGGATTATACCACTGCTGGGCTGTTATCAGATATTTTGATAAAAGACAGAATACAATCCTGGAAACGAATGTGGGTTATCTAGACAAATTACAGGGATTATGATCCCATTGGCTGGGTTAAGTGGCCACTTGACGTAACTACAACACGTTCCCCATTCCGCCCATCATCTGATAACCATATGTGACAAATTTTTGGAACTACTAATATATTGAAATCGTCTTCGTCATTCCGCTTTTACACAGAATTTTCTATGCAGGTGTCATCTGTTGAGAAGATTGCAAAGCATTTTTTTTGTGACAATCATCTTTTTATTAGTGTAGGTAAGGCCCTACCGGGCTTTATTTTACTTACTCTAGAAGACGCCTGAAGATGTCTCTCCTATTTTTTTATTTTGCTTTATTTTTTTAACCAGTAAAGCCTAGATAACCCACATTCGTTTCCAGAGTTTCTCTGTCTCTGTTGGGATATCAATAATATTTAATATAGGAAATTTAGAAATCTCACTGTTGTTCCAGATTTCTCTGGATATGAGTCACCCATTTTCAATAGTCTCGTTCATTTTGCTGTCTTTTGACTATAAAAAACTAGTTTAGGATATAAGCTAGAACCTAGAACATTGCGTATTCAGTTCATTTTTCATAATAATTGAACTAGATGATCTTGGAAAATTATAGATTATAGGTAGTGTTTAATACAAATATATATTTTTCTGCCTAAAATCCCGTTTTAGTTTTATTTATTTGACTTGAATAGAACTTACCCAGTAATATGTGTGTAAAGAGGAAAGGTCCAAAATAGTTGATCTGCATCAGCTTATCCAGTCCATCCTGAGTCTTGGTAAAGCTTCCCGACACCACTCCCAGCATTGTTCACTAGGATGTCGATACGGAGCTCCTCCGAGGCTATTTCCTTGGCACACTTCCTCACGCTGGCCAGGGAACTGAAGTCCACGTGTTTCAACTGCAATACAGAAGACCAAGACAGGATAAAGGCAAAAGTCACTAACTCTGGTCTAAGAAAGAAAAAAAGTTACTATGTTTAACAGGCAAACTTCACTTTCTCCACTTATATCCCAATGCAGCGCCCTTATGCAACCATTAGGTGCGGATAAGGAAAAGCAAAATAGTAGAGGTATGAATGTTTATATTCGAATTTTAAAGTATTAAAACCTAAATTAATAAAAGTAAAAAAAAGCAAATTATGTTAGAATAATTTATGAATTCATGTTTACACAGGGTGTAACAAAACTCGATGTACTAGCGGGAAACTGGTGAATCTATGTCGTATTTGGAGACGATTGTGTAATGTGACTTTTTAATCTTAGCATGGAAAAAAAAAAAATCTTCTTCTTCAAAAAGTTTTCATAAAGTATGGCATATATTATGTAAAATTGCTCAAAATTCTTACAAAAAAGCGTTTTTAAATTTGTTTTCCTTATGGATAGTATTAATTTGAGTAAATACGTGATTTTGATGTACAATTTGCAAAAAAAATCGAAAAAAAAAAAAACTTGTACTCAATTTTTTCTCGGAAACTAAGGGTCAAATCAAAAAAATACTATTCTACAAAATCGACTACAAATATCACGTAGATTTGTAGCGGCTTTCTTCATGTCCCTGCACACCATTATAATTCTAGCCCCTCGCTTCGCCAAGTCCTTAGCTGTCTCAAGACCAACCCCTGCATTGGAAAATTTAATAAATACATTACTATTTATTATCTCAGGAGCAAACTACTTTGCAGGCACGGCACGCTTTATCAGGGATCGGATATTAGCCTGCAGGACTGGGGTAACTCAACCCTCGCTGTTATACGCGGATGGCCCACTCCTGAAGCACATCTGTAGCTCATCACAGATGACTATCGACGTGCTAATAAGCGACGTGATAACGATTTCTCACCACGGATGTTTAACGTTTTCGCGATCACAATGGAAAATCCGTTAAAAGTTATCGATCGGGATTATTAATTACCGCTTTAAATATGTAAAATACGCCAAAACTGTAGGTAAGTAAAGTAAAATAATTTAGTTTTATAGAATTTAAATTGTTTGTGCACAATCATGCCATTTATTTGCTTTAAATCAATTTGAGAAAGCAATAAAACGAAACATTTGTCAAAGTATGCCTTTCATCTATGGTGCTTGGCAACGCGACCGTGATATGAACGTATGTTCATTGTGATCGTTCAAATGATTAGCACGTTTTTAACCACGTCGACAATCATCTGTGATTGAGCTACTGGTCGAAATTTGTTAATTATTATCGACCACCTTGAGTCCTTTTGGTTACATATTATGTTATTTTTATAATTACTTTATCCTCATATATTTATTATTATTGTTTGAGCTACAAGTCGTGGACCTGACTTAGGAAGACCTTGAGGTATACATGGTGTAACAAAACTCGATGTGCAATCAGAAAACCAGTGAATCTACCCAGCGGTGGGCTGCAGGGGGCTCGAGGGGCTCGCGCGAGAGCCCCTTGTTAAATTTGATTTGGGCCGGCGAGCCCCTTGTTAAATTAAGAGAAATTAATATTCTCAGATCAAATCAGTACATTTTTATATTTTTTTGTCATAATATAGTAAAACATTTTTAATCAACATGAAATTTCTGCGCCAATCTTGGAACACTTCACTATTGAAATCTGAGGTAGGTAAGTACATTTGCAACTAATATTAAATATTAGATTTGTTGAATTATAAAATTTTCTACCGTAAAAAAACAAGTCATATCTATATTTTGTCGTTTGATGTGCATATTAAGTATTTTTAATTGTTTTTCATTATTATGTATTAGTGTTTTGGATAGTTAGAACAAAATGATACACCTCACCCCTCCCCCTCCCCCCTCCTCCCATCCCACGAAACCCCTCCCAACAACCTCCCCCCGCGAGCCCCTTGTTAAAAAATTGGCAGCCCACCCCTGAATCTACCTAATATTTGGAGTCGATTTTATAGAATTTTTTTTTTTATTTGACTCTTAGTTTTCGAGAAAATTGAGTACGAAGTTGATTTTTTTTCGATACATTTTTGCAAATTGTGTGCAAATATCATGTATTTAGTCAAATCAATACTATCCATAAATAAAAAACAGCGTTTTAATATGAATTTGTGCAATTTTACTTAGTCTGTGGTACCTAGTAGGTAATGAAAGCTTTTATCAGAAGAATATTTTTTTTGAATAATCCAAGCTCAAATTCAAAATTTTGGCCAAAATATTTTATTTTAGGTGGGAACAAAATACCTATTGTTTAGGTTCACCGTGTAGCAAAAACTCGATATAGAAGCAGAAAACCAATTGAATAGTTTTCGAGAAAATTGATAAAGTTGATTTTTTTCGATAACTTTTTGCAAATGGTTATCAAATATAATTTATTTAGTCAAATTAATACAAGGTATTCGTAATGAAAACAAAACAAAAAACCGCATTTTAATAAGAATTCGTGCAATTTTACTTAATCTGCGGTACTTATGAAAGCTTTTATGAGAAGAAAAAAAAATTCAACGTAGATTCAAAAGTCATATTACACATTCGACTCCAAATATAATGTAGATTCACCAGTTTACGGGTTGTACCTACTAAAAGTTTTGTAACACTATGTATTATGTCGCTAAATCATCGCGATCTTATTCCAAACAGATCGTTTTTGAATATTGAAAGTTCATAGAAACAAGTAAGATTTTACACCCTACGGTTATTTTCATATTGTTTGTATCAATCAATCATAAAAATTTTGAATGACGGATAATTTGATTTTTTATCGTTTTATGGTGATATCTCATTTCAAGATTTATTTAATTAGTTCTAAAGATGCGATATTTATTCCTTTTCCTAGGGTCTTACTGTCGTACGTCGTACCTACATGACACATGACTACAGACAAGAACCTTGCTGTGAATGAAAGATCCCAAAAACCGGTATTTTGGTCAGGTACAAATACATACGTGAATATAGGATCCATTGCCTAAAGATATAATGTACATAATATGTACCCACGTAAGTACGTTTTTTTTATTTATTGTATCTTTACCATCACATCAGGCCTGGAGGCAGGAGGTCCATTAAAGTAGTTGGGTCATTGATTTATAATACACTTAGATCTGCCTTGCAGAGTAAATTATTTCGAAAAAGTAATGACACGAAGATTCCGCACTTTGAATTCTTACCAATACACTTACACGGGTCGACCTATTAGAGCCCTTCGACTGCCGGCAAGCATCCGCCCACACACCGCAAAAGGTATGGGCTATATAGTATAGGGTTACAGTAACAGTATACAATACTAACCCGTTCCTTACGAGGAGCGTTCATGAATTTTACCATGCATCTAAAATGACTTTTTTTTTCTTGTTGGCTATTATTTAAGAAGAAAACTTTCTTTGAATAATAATTATTTTAGGCTATGTAAACAAATACAAATAAACACTTACATGTGGAAAGTTACACCATCTTTTTTGTTAATTTTATCCGTACGGTTTTTACACGGTTTCACTACACAGGAAGGCATTTCGTAATGTTTTCTGAACGTCCGACTCGGCCGGCGGTCAAAGAAATACTGAATACGCGTCTGGCGGAGTTGGAGGTTTTGGCGGAGTTGAAGTGTCATTCATTTTTTGGGTTCAGTTCAAATCTAAGTGTATTAATAAATCAATGAGTTGGGTACTATGTAATGTACACTTGTACATTATATTTTATCATCAAAATCACATTTTATAATTATTACGATCGCAATGGAATCTGAAAACATCACAATATCGCCACCTTTTTTATTGCTTAAAATATTACCTAGTCGTTTTTTTGCTAAGCATTTATACCTTACCCGTTCAAAGTAATACCTACTCCCGTTATATTATTAAAAAACAATTTAATCGTTCATTTTATCGTAATTGAAACAAATTTGTTGCTCTCCACACAATCGTAGACCTCGATTTTCTCCCTGGAATTTAACACCAGAGCGATGATTTTTATAAGTAAGTATTTATCTCATTTAATTTATTTTTTTTAAATACTACGATGCAAACACGCTTCTCGTCGATATCCAAAAAGTGTAAAAAATCATTGCTCTCTAGTACCTACCTACCTACTGCATTCCAAGGAGAAATTCAAGGACTACGATTGTAAGAGAAGCGGCCTCTAGTACTTACCTACCTACTGCATTCCAAGGAGAAATTCAAGGACTACGATTGTAAGAGAAGCGGCCTCTAGTACCTACCTACCTACTGCATTCCAAGGAGAAATTCAAGGACTACGATTGTAAGAGAAGCGGCGGCGGTCACGTGATAGCACATCTACATCACATGGATAATCGCCGCCAAAAGCGTTTAAGAGTATCTTTCACTATTATTGATTGAATGTGATGTTTTCTTTATTTGCGTCGTCGTGCGTCGTTGCGTATCATTTTTTTGTTTTAGTATCTTAAACAACAGTTATCAACAATCTCAGAATGTGCTCTATATCCCATAGCTCATTTTCAATGTGCATCGACGATATGAAATATTTAAATATCTAGTTGGGCTGACATTTAAATAAAATAGATTAAATAAAAATCAAAAGATACCTGAATTAGCGCCTGTTATAACCGCAGTTTTCCCATCCAACCTCGCTGTACTAGTGCAAACTCCCATAGTAAACTTCATCCATAGTTTGAACGTAACTAAACCGATAGCGAGGAGCGAAAAGTACGGAGAATACACAAAGTTCGGAATACTTAACATCTTGAAACAATATTATTCTCTACGGACATCGACACTTCGTGGATACTTGTTTCCTTCTGTGGAAAAATGAAAAATCAGCGTCAAGATGAAATCGCGAACGAGTACTTGGAACCGGTTTTCGAATATAACTGAACGTGTCGTTAAAATTTGGAATCGGATCTTTTTGGCATATTATTTTGGTGAGGAGGATAAAAATTGTCTTTAAAAATGGATTTTTCAAATATTTGCTGTACCTAGTAGTTGATAATAATTGTACTCAGTGTACAAATGCAGTGCTCGATGCACCATCAAACGCGGATAAGAGAGGAAAGTAGAAGTAGAGTATAATAATATGTTTTGTTAGGTCCCACTTACCCCGCTCTAATGGTGCAAAGGGCACTGAATTAGTACGGCAGTTGCAGTTTATCTTAACAATTTATTACATAAAAGTAAGATTATATTCGGGGAAATGACGTGATGGTTAATTAGTTAATAACTTAAAAACATATATTTTTTACGAAAGATCCGGATCGCAATATTTTAAGGAACGACTTTAGAGTCGTTCCTAAATATTGCGGTTAGCCGGGCCGTGAAAAAGATCTGATTCTTCATACGGGACAGAAAACTCTACAGTTTTTTGTTCAGTTTGTCAACTTACTGTCAAAAACTGTATGGAAATTTTGAATGGACAGCTTGACGTTTGCCTGACCTGACAGTTAAGTGTGTTTTATGTAAACGTTTAAGTAGATATTTGATATATTGAATACTCTAAAAAACGTAAAAAAAACAAGTAAACATGTTTAACATTATTAGCTATTATTAACAATTTTCCTGAGTGCAAACATACGATAATCACTTACAATCGCGCTTAAAAAATATACATATTTAGCGTGTCTTTTGACAGACTACAGTTTTCTGAACAAGAAACTGTGCAGTATTCAGTCCCATATAAAATACGCATTAAGAACTATAGGTACCTATCTAGTATATTATAACGAGTATGTTATTTTATTTATTCAAACCAAATTCTGGCTTCCAAATAACTGGTTATACGACTTTTGTAGCATTGGTTGCTTTATTTTTATGTTTTCAACAAAAATATGTCTCCAAATTAATGTTTTTACTAAATTAAATACGTTTTATAAACTCACCTATCTAGTAGGTACCTACTTAAATATTATCTCGTCTTCGTCAAACAAGGAAAGTCGCTGATATCAGAATAGATTGGATATCTTCTATCAAATGACAAAACTTTATCGTTCGTAAATTTTTGGGTAGGTAGTTAATTTTATAATTACATTTACCAAGAATGAATTTATCCGGCTTATTCTGCAGTCCGCCTCGTAGCATAATGGTAGCGCATTTGGCTACCGTGCATGAGGTCGCGGGTTCGACTCCCGTAGGGGGTCAACATGAAATATTTATTTACGTGTGATTTTCAAATTAATATTTCATGTGTGGTACCTTGGACTGGTAATTTAAATCTATCTTAAGAATCAGATTGTGATGAACCCCAATCCAGCAGAACTTGTTTAATACTTTCTGGCACAGTTATTTCAGACTATCTGAAATGTTGAAAAATGAAAACTGCCTCCAAGCCTAGCCTACCTAGTTTGAAGCGAAAAGTGAGTGCTACAAACACCGAGTTGATAAAATGACAATATTTTGAATGTATCATTCGACAGATAAACCATATTCTATTCCTGAGCTTCTCTGTGTCTGCTGAGATGTCAATGATGATTAATAAATGACAATTCTTAATTAAAAACCATATATTTACTAAATACCTACCTGAAAGGCCAAAATAATTCAGCTTTCACTTTTACATAAATAACCCACCTCTTACTTCACATAACTGGCATCACATTTTTATTCCTTGATATTTTAAGTGGGCCAATCACTTATTCACTCTTAAACCTTTACCGGTCCCGTGTGATTTTTGCAGTCGGCCGTATTGGGTCACACAAATTTTTAATTACGTAATAATTTTTTTTCTATGGTTTTTTTTTATAAAATATGGAATCAGAGTAATTAAGAAGAAACTAGTGAAATTATCTAAATCTTTACCCGAAAAATGAATATATTGGTGTATTTTACAGCTGATGAAGCACACACTTTTTATACCTTAAGTATTTTCCTTTTCTGTGCACCTGTGACCGACGTTGGTTTGACAGAAATACTAGGGAGACAATATAATTAAAGCACCAATGTAATATAATAATAAAACAAGTAATGAACTACTTTTTCATTTTTAATGGATCAAATATCGGTTTTAATTTGTGTGCATATATGTTTTAGTCTTTTGGTTAAAATCTTTACAACTTGAAATAGAATCCCTAGGGTCGAATTCAAGCTAATTTGTTTTTCCTACTTTCTGGAAACAGTTTTCTCTAAAGATTTTAAAGAAACTAAAAAATTTATATATTATATTTTATTTATTCATTTATAGGAAAACCAACAGTCAAATAATCATTAAAACAAAACATGAAAAGAAAACAGAGTAGACCAATTAGAGGTTTTCACAGGTAGTAACACAAAAATAGGTAAAGAAGAAAGAAAAATATTCTCATCGAGGGATTACTTCAAATAAATTATTTGTAAAAAGAGTGAGTTAATAGTTAGAAAAGAAAGAAGAAAAAATTCTAACATCACAAAATGTGATTCAACAAAGTGTGATTTCACTCGGAAAGCAAACGCCGCACATCACCATGGTTATTCTCAAATAAATCTATATTCAATGTTTTTAGATATTTTATAAAAGTTATTGGAGGCTCGCCAGATATACGTTTTTTTTCTATAGTAAGTATGTACCAGTGGGGGTATAAAGAAGGTATATAAAAAAGTGCTTTAAAATATTGTGTTAAGAAGCACTTTGTAGTTATTAATTTAAATTCTTTCTTCTTCTTCTTTCACCACGATTGCTCCTATGTGGAGCATATGGGACATCACTAAGATCCCTTTAATTTTTACTTTACTTTCCCTTCAATATTTTTCTAAATATGGAAACTTTACTGGTCTATTCACTTATTTTACTATCATCACAAATGTTACTATTTTAATGTACTGTTTGTTTCCTAAATAAATGAAAATAAAAAAAAATAAAAAAAAATCCCTCCAGGAGACCCTATCACCAGCCAGCTCTCTCGCCTCCACGTCAGGCCCGGCATCCATCAGCTGCGCCAAGTATATCCATAGGATTGTCATTTTAATTGCTTATATAAAAACACGGAGCTATTTTTCGAAGATTGCTACTCCGAAAATAGTAGGGAGTAAACAAAAATAAATATTTTTCATAGTTATAAGAAACTGTTTTGTTTTTTTGACAAAAAAATCAATGTACTGTTTTCAAAATTTATAATTATTTCAAAAACATGGATTTCTAAGTATTTCCAATGTACCTTATGTGTTGTCGTAATGATGGGAAATTCCAACATTTTCCGTATTTAAAATAAAAAATCAAGGCAAATGAAAAAATAAAGCTTTTTGGTAATTGGTTGTAATTAAGGTGCATCGCATTTGACTCGAATAGTTCCCAGTAAAACAAAACAAAGTATTTTGAAAAAAAAACATAATATAGAGCGGAAACCAGTAAATCTATGACTCATTTGGAGACGATTTTTAAGAATAATTTTTTTTTTCGTTTAGAACAAAGTTTTCGAGAAAATCGAGTTTGAAGTTGATTTTTTTTTTCATGAATTTCTCAAAAATTATTACCCAACATCAATTGGCCCGTCAAATTATTACTATCTTTAAAAAAAACAAAAATAAAACTATCAAAATAACGAAACTAGCGTCAAAATGAATTTAATTGTAATTCAAATATTTTTTTCTTTCGGCCATTTTAGGGTTTTTACCAAGGTCAATGACCGCTAACGCTCGATCTTCGCGCGAAGATTTTGCACAGCCAAACAACAGGCTGTACCACCAGCATTTAAACCATTTTCGTAATAACCCGTCCGACTCAAACGAATATTTGTTTTTATGAAGATATTCGGGGGATACGAATAATCGGTAATTTTATTGTATTCGGCGAATACGAATAATATTCTTATTCGTTGCATCGCTGCTTTCTACCCGTAGTCCGCACTTAATGGTGTATTGGACTTTTACATTGGTTCTTGATAATTTATTAATGAAGTCAATATGATAAGTCTTACGCTTCAAAGCCGGTCCTAGGTTTCACATTACATGAAATAGAAAAATTACATAAATTAATATCCCATATTATTGATCCCGACGGGAATAAAACCCACAACCTCATCCATGGTAGCGCAACATGTCAACCACTACGTACACTACTAGGTGGACAGATGACAAATTATTTTATAACCGGGTTGTGGTCTAGTGGTAGAGTCGCTTACTCCATATTGATATCCTTGGATTTGAATCCCGCACCACCACAACTTGTACTATACGCATATTAATTTAAAAGTAGCCCCGAAATCTAAGTCTTTGGGTATATCAGAAAAACGATAGCAAAAAAAATACCTAAACAATTTTATAAAAATAAAAACACTTTAAAACCATTAAGTAGGTATTACTGGATAAATAAATAAAAATTATTTATCTAGGTAACTAGTTGATGTTAACCAAGTTTATGGATATCAGAAACCAGCAAAAATTTCTCAACATTTAAATAACGGAATAATTTATTTTATTCGTCGGTATTTCTTAGAAAAATGGATGGTAGTACGTTTACCTAGATCTCACCACTTCTCACTACGCATGGCCTACTACACATTGAATTCGCACTTCGTATGGGTTTTTTTTATTTTAAAAATACAAAGAGCATAAGCGCCACGCATCCCTATGGATCATACGTTCAATTACTTTTAAATTTTGAAAAACGAACGCGCGAAAAATTTATGTGCTAAGTGACGCCGGGAAGTAGGAGACAGGATGTAATAATAATTTTGGCAGGTGGTCAGTTTATGTCCGTTTCGATCGCGGAAGTGTAGCGCCTTGTCATTCGCGATTATTCTATGATTCTATGATTATTTATTTACGAACTATTAATTTCAGTTATAATCAGTTTCATAATTGTTTGTTCATTTCTTCCGAATTAATAACAGTGTCGCTTATTCTTTCTGTGTTTTAATTTGTTCTTGTGTAGGTTGAGATTTTAAAAATGGAATACAGCAATACAGAATATTATGATATGTTAATGTGTCTCGGAAGTGAAAATGGAAATTCCACTAGAGCGGCCATAAAATACGCACAACAATATCCATATCGAAGACATCCAGATCGAAGAGTCATTGATGGAGTCGCTCGACGCTTGCACCGTACTGGGCAGTTACGAACTAATATGGTAGATACAGGTCGTCCCCCATTACGCACTATTCAGATACAAGAAAAACGTATTACAATCTTTTCACGAGAATCCTGAACTGAGTGTTCGTTCTGTCGGACGGCATTTGAATATTTCGCATCAAGCTGTCTGGCGTACTCTAAAACATGATGAGCAACATCCGTATCATTTTCGATGCGTCCAGGCACTGCTTCCGGGGGACTTTTTAAATCGCCGAGAGTTTAGTCAATGGATTCTGCAAGCCAATGAACAAGACCCGGCATTCATTAGGCGCATTTTATGGACAGATGAGAGTACGTTCACCAGAGACGGCATGTTTAACTCTCGAAATGAGCACACCTGGGCACACGCTAATCCACATGCAAAGCGACCGTCTCATTTCCAGCATAGGTGGACATTAAACGTTTGGGCAGGGGTAGTTGGGGATCGGGTGTTGGGCCCATGTTTTCTTCCACCGAGGATGACTTCGGAGCTTTACCTCAATTTCTTGCAGAATGAGTTGCAGGAACTGCTCGAAGACATTCCTCTGATAACTGTTCGACAAATGTGGTTCCAACAAGATGGAGCTCCACCCCACTATGGACGACAGGTTCGAACATACTTAGATCACGAGTTCGAAGGTCGTTGGATCGGACGTGGTGGGCCTTTCGCCTGGCCAGCTAGGTCACCGGATTTAACTCCCTTAGATTTTTTTTGTGGAGTTACATAAAACAAAAGGTCTATAAAACGTATTGTCCGGATGTTGATACATTAAGAGAACGCATCATTGAAGCTTTCAATGAAGTAAAAATAAACAGGAATATGATGAGAAATGTTCAAGGATCAATTGTAAAACGAATGAAATTGTGTGTAGAAGTGAATGGCGAAAACTTTGAACAATTTTTGTGATTTTTTTGTATTAAGATTTAGTAAAAAGTGTAATTCAAGTGATGATGATTTAAATAAGGTAGTGTAACGTAAACGTAAGTTTTTTGTGACTTATTTGAATTGGTTATTTGTGACTTTTATTTTAATGAAGTAGTGTAAAAGTGTATTATAACATAAATTATTTGTGACTTTAATTTCAATTACCTAGGTAGTGCATAAAGAGTGACTTTTATTTTATTATGATGATGATTTATTTAAATTAGTGTACAAAAAGTGTGCTGCAAGCTTCAATTATTATTGTTTCCATTCGGAATATCAAGACTTTGAAGGTAAGTGATAGTATTTTTTGTAGTATTATTGACACCGCTGTCTCCCTCTCTCCTCCATACATCGCCTCGGACTCGTATGGAGGAAAGAGGGAGATAGCGGTATTCTTGATTCAATTAATACACGTAATAAGTACTTTGCGACTCAGCGCATGCGCGGAGCGTTTCTTTCCTTATCAACCCTACATTGACTATGTGGGATACAGACTTTTTTACAAAATTTTTTTTTTGGTTTTTTTAAATGCTCAAATCAAAAAGTCATGGAACAAAATCGACTCCAAATATGACGTAGATTCACCAGTTTTCCGCTTGTACATCGAGTTCTGTTACACCCTGTATATATTTAAAGTGGGTTTTTACAACATTAATCGAGTTATCGCATTACAATGTATTTAGTCAAATGAGATATTTCACAACAGAAACATTAAAATTAAATAACATTACACTGTATATAAATTTAAATTTATCTACTATTATCCTAAATATTTATAGTCACACAGATTAGCGAAGATTCTTGACGTCCGCCTTGAATTCTTCTGTTTGAACAAACGACACAATCTTTCCGTTTTTTGGTTGGGTTTTGATCCCAAGCCAGGTCCAACGCCGCATCTTCACGACTCCAGTTATTGGAGGTTGCTGGGTCCGTTCCCGTACTTTAGCGTTGGTTATGAAGTCAAACACCTAATGCCTAGATTCCTTCTCAGACACTTATTCTCAAAACTCAACAAGCGAGCATTCTGAGCTTTTGTGAGGTGCCAGGATTTGCATCTATAAAGGAGCACCGGCACAATGCAGGAATTAAAGAGTCTGCATTTTGTTATGTCCGAGTATAAACTGGAGATTCCACGCATCTTGTTGAAGGTTTTTCCAGAGATTCCTAAACGGATTCCTCACGCACAAGGAACTCGCACCTTGTGCGTGCTGCCATCTTCAGTTATATGAACACCCAAGTATCTGAAGCTGTCAACTTTTTCGATCCTCTGCCCATTGTTGTAAAGGGGATAGTCGGGGTCAGGACATGACTTATTGCACATGAACTGGGTCTTTTTGGTATTTATATTAAGACCCAGGCGCGCGGAGTTCTCTTGTAAGCTGTCGACAATACCTCTGAACATTGCTGACTGTTTTCTCCAGAAGGACCGCATCATCAGCATATTCTAGGTCGCACAGCCTCAGATAAGGGCTCATTGTTACACCTCTCGTCAGGTGTATTGACTTGCATTTATGCAACGAAAATTATATGGTTTAAATAAACGGTTGACATTGCCGTAAAATCAAATAAGTGGAAGAATAAAATTACCTGAAGTTATTATATTTAAGTAGTGTTCATCATTACTATGGGCCGCTTGCATGTTTAAATTAATAAGTCACAGCTTGTTTTCATGTCATAGTCTATAATAGATACTGATCACTATCACTAGAATATACAAAGCCGATTGTTTTAAATCTTGCGATGTAAAATAATAAACATAACGGACGGTAAAAAAAAGGTTCAAATTAAGCATAAAAGCAAAAAAGGTGAAAAGTAATCAATTTAAAGGTGAGGTACATGAAATTTTAAATAAATAAATAAACATACATCAGTGTCACTATTGAGAATTGCCGTATTCACTTTCTCGTTGTTTGCCATTTTATCTAATCCAAAATTAAATAATTATTGTATTTAAAAATATTGCAAATACGTTTTCATTCCAATAGGATTTACGAATACGTAATAAAATTTAAAAAATAAATAAATGGGGGAATTTAAAAAAATAAAAAATATATTCACCGTACCGACACTAATCCCTTTCCAACAGGTCAGCGATCGGGTGAATACAAACTTATGGATCGCTGAAAATAATTAATATTTGTTAATCCGGGGATGTATACGATATATTTTTTTAAGTGCTTATATTACTAGAATGTTTTACAGGAATTTTTTATAAGTTAAATATTTATAACTATAATCAATTGTTCAGCTTTCCATATCCGCTAGTAATTATGTTTTTAAAATAGTGTTTTAACATGCATTAAAATCGTTTTTAAACGAACTCTAAATTTGTCGTGAAATACACGCCGCGGGACCATAAGGGTAAAGGTTTTTACAGTCATTATTTAACAGTACGTTTAAAAAATGGATATTACTAGTTTTTTTAATAGTCGTTTACTACTGCTAGCTACTTTCCTTTATCCTTTCCCAAATGCTTTCAAGTTATTAGTTGATTGATTATGAAAGCGTTTTTAAATTTAACGGAGATAAATCATAGTGCGTAAATCGTTAAACGTTAAACTATACAGTTATTGTAAGATATGAGTCGGTGTTGTATTAATTACTACAAATCTGAAGTACCTATCATTCTATTTTTTTCTTCTCTTAAAAGCTTTCATTAGTAACTACCGCTGATTAAGTAAATTTGCACAAATTCATATTTAAATTTTGTTTTTTATTTTGTTTTATCCATGGATAGTATCAAATTGTAATATCACGCTTATCTTCTCTCAATTTCTAATTTCTTAATTTACGCATTAAATGCCAATTTATTAGGGCTTTTATAAGCCTGTTAATTGGCTTTTAAAAAAAAGGACTAAATACATGATATTTGGTAATAATTAGCAAAAATTTGTCGAAAAAAAAATCAACTTCGTACTCAATTTTCTCGAAAACTATGGGTCAAATAAAAAATTTCCATTCTACAAAATCGACTCCAAATATTATGTAGATACACTGGATTCCCGCTTGTACATCGGGTTTTGTTACACGGTGCATAAAAATGTTCATATAAAGGAAATTCGATGTTAGTTCAAAGTATAGCGATAGCCAACAGAACTTTTTTTTCCGGTAATTATAATTACTATAATTAGGTAAATCGTTTTAAAAGAAGTCATTATCTACAAAATCACCAGTTCTCTCCATTTTTCATTCATACTTTTATTGCTTTGTTGGCTAATTATTAAATTACATAGAAATTGGGGATAATTTATTGTCAATGTGTTTTTTAAAAAAGAATTTTTAAAAGAAAACACTCGAGTCCTGATATACTCAAATATTTCGATTTTAGGACTGCTTTCAAATAGTCGGAAATAACGTGCCAGAAAGCAGGAAACAAGTTGCGCTGCAGTGGGACTCGAACCTAGAGATTCTAATCCGGAGTCGTCGAATCTACCACTAGACCACGACCCGGTTCTTTTATACCACTGGACGCGTTAATTCCTTCCCGGCCCTCCTCCGTCAAAAGATCTGGAGCCTGTGGCAACGCCTAAAGATGACAAAAAACTCCCTTCTACAAGCCACAGCAGGGTGGATCCACTCGCCAATTTACAAAAGGTGGCTTCTAATGCTGAAGCCACCCTAAAAGAATACGATACTTTATTTGTTTTACTGTTATTATTTTTATTTTCTTTGGCATTTTATGTTCACTTATTTTAAAGTTATTTTTGTATTATGTTATCTTATTATGTTTTACAAGTGTATTCTTTTATATGAACCTTGGAGGCTTGCACTCACCACCTCAAGGTTTGGAATAAAAACTTATTATTATTATTATTTATCTATTTATCTTATATATATTCTAACATTATCCCCCGAAGCGCAATTAATGCAACTTACTCCTTACAAATGATGACTAATCTGATATTGAATTGACTGATAATATGGTTATGATGACTTGCATAAATTATTTACCTAAAACAATGTCACTTTACTTTTATAATATTATCCTCCCATCTGAAAAATATAAAAACAGTTTCTTTTTCGAGGAGAGTTTATTACGTTACTCGCTAATTACAAAATTAAATTAACTTGGCTTATGCTAAAATCTTTCACGTGGAATTATACAGATTAATAATATTAGCCTAGATACAAAAAGCAACATGTATAACCTAAAATATGTAAACTAGTTCATAAAATATCTAATGTATTGGATTTTTTGTCAGTGATGAGTCGTCAATGACCGCGAACTACTGACTAAGCGAGCTAGCGAGCAGCCTCGCAAGGCGAAATGCTCTTCTAAATGTTTTTTACCTTGGAAGATAAAAGTAGCAACGGTAATATCATGAACGACATATTATCGTAAACCACCTTGTACGTGAAAATGCTTTTTTATTATTTTTACATTGAGTTATTAATACGTCAAATAACAAAATTTTCATAACCCAGAAAAATTGTATGATTTTTAATTTTTCCGATTAAACATATTTCTTCAATTTGTAAATACTTTTTTCAGTTTGGCCTAAGCAACTTGTGTTCGAAAATAGGAATCAAGTCGTGGCGAAGTGTGGGTTCAAACCAAGGATCTTTAGACTCCGAGACCGCGACCTTACCACTGGGCCACATACCTATGTATATAATGCCATCCCACATGGATTAAAATACCTCAACAATATATGTCTTAAGCCACGAAATGTGGATTTGTTTGTATTATTAATTCTATTGGCATAAACATTAACTGCGACAATTTTTTTCTTATTATTTATGTGTTTTTTTCTGACGAAATTTAAAAACTGGCTTCAACAACAAAATAGTAGTGCATGAACGATTTATTCCCTTTCAAATAAAACTATTATACCTACTATAATATTAATTTTTGTATGTTTTCAATGCCTTCTTTAATCTGGATTCTGCGCTTCGATTCTGTAAGTGTTTTTAAACTATTGCGCATACGATTTTGTACTGAATTCGTAGACGCAGAAGTGTCTAAAACCTTAGAGAATCGCACCGCTGCGCGCTGGACACAAAAAACGATAAACATATAGGCATATTCACAGAGATAATATATAGTATGGCATATTACCGCCATAGATTTTCTACTGCATTTCCCGTATTTTACTGGCAACACAATTCTAGTCTTTAGATTCTAGTAAATATTTTAGACTGTCGGCCTATATCTGGATTGCGAAATTAGTATCATAAATGAATGTGTGTAATTTTAATGAATAGGAAAAGAATTGGAAAATGACAAGTCGGAACAGTATGGTCAGCAAATAATATTATGGCGCTGGTTCCTCTCGGACATTATATACTCAAAAAATATATATTTTAGTTACCAGTTTAGCCAATATACCGACTAATTGCACCCCTTGGTATTTCGGAGACTGAATAATCAAGGTTATTCAAAAATTAAAATATTATTTAGAACTCTGATTATTTATAGATCATGTTTTAGTTTTTTCGTTTTTTATTTTTTTAGTTTTTTCCTGATACTTTGCATTACTTTCAGTAAGACTACCTGACTATAGACATCATGGCCAGAGAACGAACAAGTATTTAACAGATCGTTTTCCATTGCATTCAGATATCTGTATTCAGAATCGTAAAAAGGAAATGTCGACTTGTCTTTGCAGCCGATCAGCACCGCCCATTTCCTATACACACCTAGTTCAAAATCAGCTTTAGGGAGATTCTCATCTTTGTTCATACGAGTATACATATTTATCAAAACCAGATGGAGCACAAGACTTGGAACGGAGACAGGTAGGATTTCGCATAAAATCTCCATGTGCGTGTATCGGGACCAGCCTGTTAGGAAAATCCCGCGGAACTTGAACGGTAGATTGGTTCCTGGATTCCTATACGATGTAGCGAACTTGAGCCATTTTAGATGGTTTTCGAAATGCATCCTCAACGGTGGTATGGATTCCCCTCGGCCGAAGGCTCCCTTGAAGGCAGAGGCTATCCAGATATGCGGGAAGATGCTGGTGTAATGGTACCACAGCAGCGGATGGGTGAGGGCGAGGCTCTTCTCGGTCGTGTAATCCCACACGACGATCTCCACCAGGGTCTCTAGGTTCAGATTCCAGTACTTGGCGACGCTGAAGGACCTCAGCATGTCGTCCCATATAAGTACTGAAGTGTCGGGGTAAGAGGACTTGATGTACGACGCCACAGCAGTCACGTGCGAGATGAAGATAATTCTGCAAATGCATTATATCGTTAACTTTCTTACGGTCTCCAAAATACAGATTACATTTATAAACACATTAAGAAAAATGTCACATGGGGACTCATGACTATCTGCATACCAATGTAATAACTGATAATTACTTTCTAATATGTATCGAACTGCATACCAATGTACTAATTGATAATTACTTAGTTTCTAATATTTTGTTCATGACCTTCAGTCCAAATAAACTTGATCAATTAGTACCTAATATCACACATTGTATACATGTAATTATTATTCCATAAATAAGTAAGATGTCACCAATAAATGTCATTAGACATGATATATAAACCATTGTAACTAGCAGATCATTGTCATTCGATCACTGTCGTTCGATATTATTTAGTATACGACACTCATTCATATTTATAAGTAAAAGGGGAACTGGAAAGGCTACATTAAAACAACTTTAAAGTGTTATTTCTTCTCTACAAAAATCGTCATACGTAGGACGACCATAACAAGAGCTTAAACCCGCGCTGTGCAAGCGGGTGTAAACGATTTCATGTTAAAAATCACATTGAAATAATATTTCATATTGAGCGTCGGGAACTAACCCACCGCGATCTCATGCATGATAGTTTCACGCGCTTATCACTATAATTACTAGGCGAACATTCTCGAATAAAGTAAAATTTACTACTGCTTTCCCTTTTTCGCACCCAATGGTGCATAGAACACTGCACTTGTTTTACCAATGCATGCTTGATAATTTGTTACATGATGGCAAGGTGATCAGTCTTTCGCTTCAGCCCCAGTCCAAGGTATAACACATGATATTTGAATATGGAAATCATGTGTAAAACAAAATAAGGATCAAAATTGGCAGTACACAACGGAGTTCTGGTACCAACCCTTATGTGTATGTATGATGGTAGTGAAGCGTGGTGTTGGAAAAAGAAGGATGAAAGTAGACTAAATGCTGTTGAAATGCGATCTCTCAGGCGAATATGTGGTAAGACTATGTATGATAGGTGTACAAATGTCGAAATTAGAGCAGAGTGCAAGGCTGAGATAAGCATTATCGACAAAATTAAGAAAGGGCTTTTACGATGGTTTGGTCATGTGGAGCGAATGAGTGATGAAAGAACGGCTAAAAGAAGTTTAAATGCGAGTGTGCCTGGATGTAGAAGCCGATGAAGGCCAAAAAAGATATGGCATGACCAAGTACGACAAGTACTTGAAAATGGACATGTGAAAAGTCGGAATAATCGGCGTATGTGCATGAGAAGATGTATGAATGTAAAGGAAGCAAAAGAAGGATGTCAGGACAGAGTGGTATGGAGATGGAGTTCTATCCTCTCTGCCTACCCCTACGGTGAAATGGCGTGACGGTTAGTTAGTTAGTTTAGTTATGTGTAAATGAATATTTTATGTTGACCCCCTACGGGAATCGAACCCGCGACCTCATGCACGGTAGTCTAACACGCTATCCCCTAAACCACGGGGCGGACATAATATTAATACCTAAAGATTTGGTTTTCCTTGGTTAGTTAAGATGTTAAACTTACTCTTTATCGTCGCCCCTTTCGGAGCATATTTGGCACGTCTTTAATTTGAAGACTTCATCACATCCAATATGTATCCATTTCACTTTTTCAACCAGGGAATGTAGTTCTACTACCTGCGGATATTAATTCATTTATTTATTTGAATATAATTTTTTATTATTTCGCCTTTGTACGTCCAGTGGTGTGCATTGGCGGGCTTTCTGCCTAGTTGGCAATTTCTTCCAACCAACCAATAAAATAAAGTAGTGCAGGTATTTAAAAGAATTATTATTAATTTATTTACGGCTGAAAGAAGTTTAAATGCAAGTGTGCCTGGATGTAGAAGCCGAGGAAGGCGGAAAAAGACATGGCATGACCAAGTACGACAGGTACTTGAAAGCGGACATTTGAAAAGTCGGAATAATCGGCGTAAGTGCATGAGAAGATGTATGAATGTAGAGGAAGCAAAGGAAAGTATGTCTCTCTGCCTATCCCTACGGGGAAATGGCGTGATGGTTAGTTAGTTAGTTAGTTTAGGTATTTAATGTAAGCGCAATAACAGAAATAAACACTTTTCAATACATACACAAATATACAGCGTGTAACAAAACATGGTCTTTTGTCGTTACGAAGCATTTTCCTCTGATTAATTTAAACGTCAACTATCTGAGTTTATTATACCTCCACACTATTATTATAGTACCAACAAACTCCTTGTTTTTACACGGAGTAAGAAAACTCGTAGTACAACCCGAAAACTGGTGAATCTTCATCATATTTGGAGTCGAATGTGTAACCTGACTTTTGAATCTAAGCTTGAAAAAAAATATTTTTTCTTCTCATAAAAGATTTCATTAGTACCGCAGATTAAGTGAAATTGCACAAATTCATATTAAAATGCTGTTTTATTTATTGATAGTATTAATTTGACTAAATGCATGATATTTTAATAACAAATTGCAAAAAATTATCGAAAAAAAAATCAAATTTGTATTAAATTTTCTTGAAATCTACGGGTAAAATAAAATTTAAAAATTCTACAAAATCGACTCCTAATACTATGTAGATTCACGGGTTTTCCGCTTTGCTAGGCTATCAGTCATTATGGAGGAGAAAGGACGTCCATTTTGGGTATTCACTTCTTTCAGGTGATTGGTGGTCGCATACATAACTCAGAAATTCTGATGGGTGTAGGTCTGTTCGTACCTGATAAATAAATATCTTCAACAAAGGCAGCATCGATTGTTTTACCTACCACGATGCAGAACCAACCTGCCAATGGTTATGCCTGTTGGTAGAGCTATCTTGTTACTTAATCGCATCACCTCGGATGTCGACTTATTTCACGACAGTGGGTCTTCCGTTAGGAAAGCACTTTCTAACTTTTAATTTTTCTTTCTATACTTTTTTTATATCATTATACTAAAATAGCTATCTATTGTCATGTATGATTTATTATTGTATTGTATTTAGAATGAATTGGATTTTTTCTGTAATGTTCTAAATAACTGAAAAATAAATAAATGTATTTTTATACAGATTTCTCTGCCAACAGAAGAGCATTCGGACATACCTGTTTTATCATCTCCTTGATCAGTTCCAGCGACTGGTTTCGGGACGGGCAGATGGAGTCAGGGTGGAGGTACTCCTCCCTCAGATGGCTATATTCCTTCAGCTTCAACACATACTCCAGGTGGCCGAAAGTCTGAAGAAGAGGAATCACTTCCATCCCAAATAGCTTTTACTGCTCGTAGGTAGCGAAGAAGCTAATTCATAAGAGAATTTTGTTATAAAATAAATTAATAATTTCGCGATATCACTTTCAGACTAAAGTACACTTTATACGGGACAGAAAACTGTACAGTTTATTGTGCAGTTTGTAAACTGTCCCGTATATAGCGAAAACTGTATGGAATATTGAATGGTCGGCCCCATTAAGTTTCTTGTTCTGAAAACTGTACATACTGTCAAAAGACACGCTAAGTATGTGTCTTTTTTAAGTGCGATCGTAAGTTATTATCGTATGTTTACGCACAGGAAATTGTATATATTGTAACGTTGTGGATTTCCGAGTCAGGTACTAATAGGTACCTGCCCCGGAGTTTCGCGTCGACTTCCTAAAGTGGCAACACTGTCCTTCTCGACAGTTTTATTTGTGACGGCGGGCAGTTGGCTATGCAAGATGGCCGCTGACACCAGCTAGTTGACAAATTGTCGAATCACGGCGGAATCCCGGATGCCGGAGCCGCCGTATCTGTGAGAAGCCCGGTCCAAGGGAACCGTAAGTTTGAACCACTTGCAGCATCAAACTTTCCTAGCATAGCACCCACGACTTGCCTAATTACTGTCTTTTTCTTTTCTTCATTAGGGGCTTCCTAATTCCCTTCATTTTTGTTCCTTGAATATTAGTATTATTCTCAAAATTTTATCCGTTGATACGGAGTATAAATCGCTGGACGCTCATGGTGTGGATCGTCGCTGATGGCGAGAACCAAGCGATCCTAGCAAACTTCACGAGTTACAAAGATGCCCGGTTATTTTTTTGTACCCACGTGCTGCTTGAGAGCGCACTCTAATCATCCAGTCATCACATCAGATGCGGGCGCCCTTGCCCGCATCGAAGCCATTCTTCATCTCCACGGATCCCAGTCTTCAGCGGCCGAGATCGTCGAACACGCCACCTGTATGCAAATTTGCCTCGGGCCATGCACCGCGTGTTTAGACAAAGTTGGGCGAGATCGCCGTGTGCTAGTCAATGTTTTCGATAATTTTAATTCTTGTACAAATTAGATGATTTATCAAAATTATTATTATAAATTCCCCTCAACCTAGTGAGGTAGTTTTTAATGGCCAAACGTAGATTCAGATTGACTAGATTGTGTTATTAATGTAATTGGTTGAGGTGTGGAAAATTAAAGGCAGGAATGCGTAGCTTACAAATTTAACTTCTAATTTCTAGGTTAGACAGCTTGTATGTGAAACTGTAATCTTTGTTTTATATGATTTTTGTATTTATAATCATTGCATCATCCATAAATAAACTGTTGTATTGAGACTCCTATTTCTTTTATTTCTTCCCAGGTCCGCGTCCCGTATGTTTGACAACGTGTTCTCTTGCTTTAGTTCAGTTAGATTCGTTTTGATAAAAAAATTTTAAATAAAATATTTCATAGAGATTTCTTGTTCACCTCTGAGCTAGTTGGTGAAGCGATGACGGGGATTCTGGTTCAGTATAGAGGACCAGAATCTTCTTCATCACAATATGTTATGTCATGTTATGTAAATATGTTGTTGAAGTGCGATCTCTCAGGCGAATGTGTGGTAAGACTATGTATGATAGGTGTACAAATGCCGAAATTAGAGCATAGTGCAAGGCTGAGATAAGCATTATCGACAAAATTAAGAAAGGGCCTTTACGGTGGTTTGGTCATGTGGAGCGAATGAGTGATGAAAGAACGGCTAAAAGAAGATTAAATGCAAGTGCGCCTGGATGTAGAAGCCGCGGAAGGCCGAGAAAGACATGGCATGACCAAGTACGTCAAGTACTTGAAAGTGGACATGGGAAAACTCAGTATAACCGGCGTATGTGCATGAGAAGATGTATGAATGTAGAGGAAGCAAAGGAACTCTGTCAGGACAGAGTGTATGGCGTTCTATCCTATCTGCCTACTCCTACGGGAAATGGCGTGATGGTTAGTTAGTTAGTTAGTTAGTTAGAACAATGGTTTTTTCACACGTTTTGGATATCGCTCTGATGCGTCTTTGAATGGTCTTTTGTTATTAAGTAATAAAATTAAGTAAGTAATTTATTTATTCCCTAGCAAAGAAACTGTACAGATTTCTGTCCCGTATAAAGTGAGCTTTAGGTTAAAAGCAAGTGGGTAATATCTACCTACTTGATAATCATAATATAGCCTACTCCTTCCGTGCAATACTAAGCAATATGTCAAACTACTTGCTTACCGTGTCCCCTCCAGGCCAACTAGACTCTCTGATATTTTCTATACTCGTAAATTTAAAACCAATCATCGGAAACATTCTACGATCCCTCGTATATGTGAAAACATTTTTCAAAAAATTTAATAGTCTTGATATATTTAACACTCCATACAATATGTACAGAAGAGAATTAATAGGCTTGATTCATGCTATTCATTCATAATTCATTTAATCATTCAATCAAATGCAATTTTTCCACTCTCACTTTCCTTCAATCATCCTATACCACTCCTTATCAATTTCCTTCTTTTCCTTTTCACTATCTCCTTGTTTTGTTCATATGTATCTTATATTAATATATAGTATATTTATTATTTATATAGTTTTAAATTTCAAGCCGTCGTCGCTTTATTATTACAGTATTATTTAGTGAATACATATAATTGGATGGCAGGCCCTACTATGTAAACATTTTATATATTTTCTTAAATATTCATTTTAACCTGTACATCTGTTTGTATTCGAAAATAAAATAAAATAAAAAAAAAAATAAAAAAAAATGAGCAAATGAGATAAACGATTTCTCTGAAAACCATTGTTAGTTACGAAACGAAATAAAATAAAAAAATTAGCAACCAGATCACAATAATAAATATATGAATAACATGGTAAAGGGAAGCAAATTCTTCTCAGCAAAAGAACAGATATTCAAATATTTTATTATTTGTTTGATTTTGACTTTGTTTAATTTAAGCTTAAACTATCTGAGTTTATTACACCTTATTATTAATATAGAACTTCCTTGGCTAAAAGTCATAATCGTAAAATGAGTTAAATATCTGTTCATATTAACTTTACAGTGACATCACACATTACTGTAAATAAACGAAATGGTTAGATATATAGGTAGTAATAGATAGGCGTTTAAATATTCAGATTTCCCAACACATACACCACACTCCACACACATACAACAACACACATACACATGACATAACATAACCACTGTTTGCTCACCTTCACGTCTTCAGAAATTTGTCTTGTACATTGTGTTGTCCCACGTAATTGGTGTTATGTTGTACATGTTACCTCAAATTGAAAATTCTTTGTTATACCGATTCCAAGCGTTTATTTTACTTTTGACAGCACGATTATGTATCGATTAGGGATGTCCTAATGCGTTACCGAATCGATTTCTCATAAAAATCGACTTTATTTATGAAGAAGTTTTAAACAATTTAACACATTTATATTTTATTTTTGCTCAACACTTTGTAGTTTATAAACATACCCAGACGTTTAAAGCAGAGTGTATATTACGAAAGCGCTGTCGTAAAACTTTTTTATTTTTTAAAAAATCTTTATTCAATAAAAAAATACATAATTTCTTACAAAAGAAACTTTAAATACAGTCCCGATAAACTCCTTAATTGGAGTTTGTCATCGGTGCAGGAGCTACAGAAAACCCAAATATGCATAGGACTATTTTATTGTCGTAATGTAAATTGAGAATTTCTGTGTCGCGACAAACAAAGAAAAAAAACAAATGAGTTTTATTTAAATCACATTTTATATTTTTTTCATGGAAAAAATCAACTTGAATAATCCTCGTTGCATAAGTAGGCTCAATAAACATCGATATCGATAAATATCGGAGCTAAAGAATATGTGCTTCACTATTCGTAAAGAAAAAAACTGCATGAAGTATTGTATTTTTCGGTCTAATGGTTGCCTGACAATAATTACAGAACTTTATAGGCGCCCATGTGTCAAAAATAAAAAGAAACGCTTGGAAGAGTATAATTGTACCAAACATAGCACTGTGTGAATAAACATTAAAATATAAATAAATATAAATCGTAAAATTCAACATCTTACTTCTGTTTTGTTGTACGCATTAAGTGCCGATATTCCTTCAAGACTTCCACTAACCGGGAACATATCTTCATACTCGAGTAGTATGCCAGTGCCCCAGATTCCTTCATCAGCGGAAGAAGCTTTTCGAGGTAATCTATTTTTGGGGGAGCTCCTTTCAGATCAAGATGTACAATTTTGTGCTGAAGGTTCTCTTGCTCCGGATGTGAATTAATTTGATTGGAACGATGATGTTGTAAAGGTCTCAAACTCTCAAAATCCGTAGTTTGAATATTCGGTATTGTACCTTCACTTTCCGATTTTTTGTCCGTTATTTTGTTTAATTTGTTCGTGGATCGTGCAAATGTGTCACTTTTAGGTTCTATCAAATGTTTATAGTAACGTAATGTCCCAAAAATTAATAGCAAAAATATCACTACTTTCAACGCCATCTTGCAAATCTGAACAGACCGCATTTTTCTCAAAATTCTACCAAAAAACAAAAACAAAGCCAACAATATGCTTAACTTTTGAAAAAAGGAAATCTTCAAATTGAGTGTTCTTAATTATATATACCTATATAAATAATTTCTTAACTACGAATAACTTAACACAATTTTTGGAAATTAATAATACACTATGTTAAAAATAATTATTTTTAGCCACTTAAGCACGGAGCACGGTGTAAACAATATTAAAATATATTTTAATAATATGGTTTAGTAGATATACAATTTTATTTTTAGCACACTTAAAGTTAAACCTATATATTTTTAATATAAAGCTGAATTTTTATCATTCTTTAGCTAAAAATAATAGAGAGCTTATACGCTGGTAGAAGAAAGTGTTGCTTATTATTTTATCTAAATAACATTGTACAGAATGGGGCATAAAAAACCAGATAAAAACACTAGTTTCTGTACCCCAATAACCAAAAAACCACATCTTTCAAGTCATCGTTTTTTGGAAACGCATTTTAAGTGATTTTAGCCACTGTTTGGTGTATTTTTTATTTTTTATAAGTAAAATAAGCTGGAGAAATACAACAAACTGCGGTTAAAAATTACTAAAATACCCTGAAAGACGATGGTGTTTGAAGGTGGTGGCTTTTTGGCTCAACACTCAATACTACTTATATATTAGCTTTATCGATTGAAGACAATGTCATTTGTTTGGCTTCCGTCTTCCGTAAGTGTCTAGTCTATACATAACACGGCTGGATCACCAATAACCAATAAGTGTCGGTAAAATGTATCGTCATAAATGCTAAAATATAACAAATTTCTAAAATTCACTAAAAAATTCATGTAAATTGGTAAACATTTTTTGTTCATTCAAAAAACTTTCACTGTGACGTTACCTGTTACAAAAGATCACATACAAACCATAAAAGTGAACAATAATACGCATTTCTTATTTAAAAGAGACAAAGTATAATTTATCTTGGTCTAGGACGCATGTAGCGGCGATTCTTGATGTGAAATCCGTAATGTAAATGTAACACTTTGATAAATCGTATATAACTTCTAAAAAAATGTTTTCCGTTGGTTAAATGGGTTGAAATATACAAATGATCAATATACACAGCACTTGGAATACATATGCAGTGTCCTATGCACCATTGGGTGCGGATAAGGGTAGTCTCCATCCGTCCCCATCCACTGTCTTCCAGCAGACTTCCTGATGTCGTCCACCCATCTCATCGGTGGACGTCCTTGAGGGCTCTGGTTCCTCGGTCTCCACACCAGAACGCGTTTCGTCCATCTGTCGTCCGTCATTCTGGCTATGTGACCGGCCCATTTTCACTTCAACCATGCAATTCGCTGCACCTCGTCGCAGACCTTTGTCTGGCGTCGGATCCAATCGTTCCTTTTTCGGTCTCAAAGTGAATGACGTACTACAAAAAAAATATTATTAATTCCTCATTCCTAGCTAGGCCTTGTTTAGATGGGCAATCTTTATAGTTAACTTAATTTACCTGCTGTAAAAATCAAAAGGGGCAATGAAAGCATTCGGTCGCGTATATAACTTTCTTTTCTTCCGCTTTTTCCAGTTAAAAATTTGGCGGGTTAGCTTTAAAATTCGGTAGAGTTGTGCTGGACTGAAAAAAGACTCAATAGTCTTTAAAACAGTCTAGGGAAAGAGTGGGGCTTTCATTGTACAGTGAAAACCACGATACATCTAGGATAAATCCAGTTCTTTGTTATACCTACTTGCAAGATGATATTGTAATAATGAATATTGTGATTTTTCCTATCTTTCTCTTGATGTCTTAAAAAATCATACGTTGGGCAATTTTATTCGTCGCTTCATTATCTGATGAATGTTTTTCCACGTTAATTTTTATATTTATCGTATTATGAATACAATACCTGTAGGTACAGGTTTATGAACGAATTAATAAAGCTATTTAAATAAAAATAATAAGTTTTTCCTCAATAAATACCGGTTTTACGGGGAAAATATTTTACAAAAATAACCGAAAGTCATCATGAAGGTGAAGATACACTATTGTGAAGATATACACTCAGATTGAGTATCAAATCTCCTAGGTAGTTATTACCTGCTAACTTCGAACAATAATAGCCTGCTAACTTGTAAACAATCCATATTTTTATAATACCAGGTTCTACACCGCGAGCAACCTTGCAAGATGATCAGTCTTACGCTTAAGAGGATGCGCTATCAGGTGACGCGTCTGTGTTTGATTTTCTCCCTGGAATGTAACACTAATAGAGAAATGATTTTTAGATTACGTTTACATAGCACATTTTTTTGGATAATTACTTTTTTTTCAAGGATAAATTATTTTAAAAATATGATGATGCAAAAACGCTTCAGTAGCTCAATCGCAGACGATTGTCGACGTACTTTTTTAAGTACGTCGACAATCGTTTTTACGTGCTAAGCATTTGACCGATCACAATGAACATACGTTCATATCACGGTCGCGTTGCCAAGCACCATAGATGAAAGCCATACTTTGACAAATTAATGTTTCGTTTTATTGCTTTCTCAAATTGATTTAAAGCAAATAAATGGCATGATAAATTATGCACTAACTATTAAAACTCTATAAAACTAAATTATTTTACTTTACTTACAGTTTTGGCGTATTTTCCATATTTAAAGCGGTAATTAATAATCCCGATCGATAACTTTTAACGGATGTTCCATTGTGATAGCGAAAACGTTAAACATCCATGGTGAGAAATCATTATCACGTCGCTTATTAGCACGTCGAAAGTCATCTGTGATTGAGCTGCTGGTCGAGTGAAAAATCATTGTTCTAGTGCTGAATTCTGGGGAGAAAATAGAGGACTACGAATTTATAGAAAAGCGGCAGCGGTCACGTGACAGCGCATCCTCTTTTAAGTCCAAGGTAAAAAATAATATATGTCAATGTGAAAATCTTCGAAAAATTGGTATTGTTTGTCGATGGTGAAAATTCACAATTTAACTAAACACCAAAATGTATTTATTTCCTAACAGTTTTATAAATCGTTTTCTACGTTGGTGATCGCAGAGCTGAAATTACTATTATTTATAAATCATCGTTATCATCGATCCATAATCCGCTCCCTATGTGGAGCATATGGATTCCACAAACTGCCTCAGTTCCTGTGCATCCCCTCCTCCAACGGATCCTCCTGTAGTTCAATAGCTTGACAGCATAATACTCATAGTCCCTCTGTTCAAAAGTAGTGCGTGTCTTTAATTGTGTGTTGGATTTTTTTGGCGTCAAGTTGTTTAGGTGTCATTGTCTGAACTTTTGTGAAAATGTATTCTGTGGGTGAAATGTATCGCTGCTGGGGGCCATCATCTTTGTGATGTCATCTTCAAGACTTGATGCGTAAAGTGGCATGCGGCAAATAAAATAAATCAAATCTCGTTTCTGTAAGTTGCGCAGTTTTTTTTTTTAATAGCCCTTCAAAACTGCACTGTCTGTTTTGCCGCACCCTGTATATATGTGGCACTTATATATATATTTTTGTAAACAAAAATTTTTCATGAAAAAAAATAAAATAATAGTGTAGCTGGCCCTGACTGGACAACACTTAATACAGATTGGACATATATATTATGTATCTACGAATAAGAACGTAGTTTGTTGTCAGGCAAAATCTAAATTTTGCTACTCGGGAATTTACGCAGTTTTGCAAATATTAATTAAGCGGATTTGCAGTATCACCGATGTATAACTCAGCCAACCAAAATGACTTCGCCCATCGCACAGAATGACCCCCCCCCCCCCCTAAGTTTTTTTTAAATTTACACTTTTCTTTTTGTAGTCACATACCTGTATGTATTTTTATGCAATGGATTTCCTACTCAAAAAAATGAACACCATACGTAAAAAAGTGTCACATTTTTGAAAATGTGTTTAATTTTGCGTAGCTCGTACATAAGCTTTTTTTCTATATTGATACAATGCCCACTCGACCTTCTGCAGCGACCCCTATCTAAAAACGCCCCCCCAGACTTCCAAAACGCACACCAAGGGAAAGGCGCCCCGGTTAAGAAACACTGATATAGAATGAAAAAATAATCACTAAAATAAAAATCGAATTTATTACTTTAACTGGTTTATTGCATTCAAATTACATAACAATGTTGTATGTACTGACAACCAATGTATCAAATAATGTATGTAACACAATGTAAATCAATTTAACAGTTATGAGAATACTCGCAAAATACTCACATTTTAAATTCCCGCCTTACCACATTTACATAAGATTAAAGGAACTATCCATTAGTCAATTGGATATTTGTACAACACAATAAAAAAAATACTTTTGATATCTGTGTTTCACCAGGTAATGAAACCCGAAACCTCCTGTATTGTGAGTTCAGCATCTTAGCCACTACGCTATTCAATATAGAGAGATACAATCGTTGGATTCAACAAAATTAGTTACCAATGACGTCGTTGGCTCCTTTTTGCGTACTACCGAAGTTTTAACTGTTGTAATCTTGATTATTAATTAACAGTTTGACACACAGCTAGCACGAATAGTTTTGTGTTTTATTGATTTATTGGCAAGGAACTTTGGGAGAGTCTAAAGCTCTTATTAAAGATTTTTTTCAATTAATCTTGATATTTAGTAAACGGATAGTTTTTATCTGATTCAAAAAGTTTATCATGGGGGAATTTAAATTTAGTGACACATTTGCTCACATATTGTCAACATTATTTGAGTATTTATGATTTTTTTCTAATTTAGCTTTTTACTACGGAGTTTCCTAGCGATTATACTAATCACAACAATCCTAGGAACCAAATGTGTATTTGTTTAAAAAGCATCTTGTTTTATTGAAAAGTTACAGAATTGAAGGATTGATTGATTGAAATATAATGGACAAAAATGTTTTTTTTTAATTCTAAAATTTTAAAGATAAATTTACAAAATTTTGAGTCTATATTCATTCTCCCAACATTTTTTGTAAATATAAACAAATCACCTGTATGTGAAAGTGTCAAAAAAGACCCATTTTATCAACGTTTTTCATACACAAAAGAAATATGATTAAAATAAAAATACTTCTAAAAACATATTATATAGGAAAAAATGTTTACTGCATACAAGCAGGAAGCACTCATAATATTTGTATTCAATAATTTGGACAACAACAATTATATAATCAATCACAACATTTCAATTCACATTGTCATTAATTTTGTCTATAAACAAGACTATAAAAAAATGTGGATTTTGTACATTATAATCATGATCTAATAATGTATTTGACACGTCAAACTATGTACAAAGAGATGTTTTATAAATGATTATTATTTAAAATTAAAACATTAAAAAAGTAATGTTGTAAAAAAGAAGCTAAACTTACAATTCATAGTATTATCCAAATGTAAATAAAATCTCGGAGAAGGTTAAATATGTTTTTTTGAACCCCTAAAAATGAGCACAAAATATTTTTACCAGTAAAAATATTAAGAAAAAACAAGATAAAATTTATTTATTTGGGATTCAATATAAATATTTTTTAAAATGTTACATGAATTTTTTTTTAAAAAAAGCAGGAAACTCCTTATTAATCAACGACTTTGAAAACATCTCATGTCAGATAAATTGTTTGTATTTTGTACATTATAAAGTTGGTAATATAAAGCAATGTTCAATAAATATTATTTTGTGGTAAACGGGTAATTCTACCATCTCTACACATTACTTATACTATACATTTCGAAGCATGCAGATCAACCTATTTCATTTCCATTTTTTGTATAAACAACTATAAGTTATGCTAAATTAATACATTTTTTAGCTAACAACCAAACACAGCTGTGTTGAGAACTGAAATTATTATTTTTTTAGGAAAATTCTCACAATCATTCCTAAACTAAGATGTCAGCATTTTATAATAAAGCGATCATTAGCTTATTACATTTTTATAGTAAAAATTAGTGAAACAGTAGTGAAATACATTTTATTCCACAGAAAAAAAAGATTTTAGTTTTGGACCAAAGTAACTTGGTAACAAAAACCTATTTTTCTGTTATGTTAAAATTCATGATTAAATTTTAACATATTTTTCATCAAACAGCCAGCCATTCATATTAATAAAACAAAAGATACGGTTTGAGCAGCATTGGAGACATCAAAACTAAAAATATAACAATTGATCAGAATTCACAGCAACTTAATTTTATAATTTTCTAGTAGAATGTTTTTAAAAACATTTCACAAAGAACATATAAAAATAATTGCTGTGAAAATTCCGAGCGGTTAAAATGAGCATAAATGCCTAAATTAACTGCAAAAATGTTTAATTTTAGGGGGTAGGCTTGACCCTTGAGACGTACAAAGCGCGCCCAGGGGTTGAGCTCGACCCTCGGGACATTCGAAGGCCGCCTAGGGCGAGGGCATGACCTTGAGGCGTTCGAAGGCTGCCTTCTCCAGGGCTTGCCGGTGGTCAGGGTGGGCGATCTGGATCAGGGCGTGGGCACGCTGGCGGAGTGAGCGTCCAAACAACATGGCGATGCCGTATTCCGTGGCCACGTAGTGGACGTGTGCCCTGGTCGTCACAACTCCAGCGCCTGGGCAGTGAAACATCACAGTTAGATAAAAAAAATTGTAAGAATTACCAAACTATATTTTTTTAAAGAGAATTTTATAATACAGGTGTAACAAAACTCGTAGTACAACCCGAAAACTGGTGAATGTGTTATTAGAATTTTTAATCTAGGTTAAAAAAAAAAAAAATTTTTTCTCTCTCTAAAAAAGTTTTCATAAGCACAACAGATTAAGTAAAATTGCACAAATTCTTATCAAAATGCAGTTTTTCATTTTGTTTTCTTTATGAATAGTATTAATTTGACTAAATAAATTATGTTTAATAACAATTTGCACAAAATTTAAAAAAAAAAAATCTACTTCTTAATCAATTTTCTCGAAAACTATAGGTCAAATAAAATTTTAAAATCTACAAAATCGACTCCAAATATGATGTAGATTCACTGGTTTCCCGCTTGTACCTACATAGCTCTGTGTGTATAACATTAAAAATATAAATAAATAAATAATAATGTTCCCTGGGTCCGACGATATTGTTCTTCGGGACTGTCAATGACATGATTTATTTTATTTTTGTTTTCAATCCAAAGCACGAATAGAATAAAAGAATATTGTAGAATAACTTGCCTGGTTTGAGCGTTGGCACAATCTTGGATTCCCCGCGAGAAGTGGAGGAGGGAAGGGCAATAATCGGTTTCCCCAGGCCATCAAATCCTTCAGCAGCACCTCGGATGAAGTCCACTTGGCCACCGAATCCAGAGTACATGCGCGTACCTAAAGAAAAAATTACATTTAATTAAAATTACATGTGTATATTGAAATCAAAAAAATAAAAAATTTTAAAAAATTATAATGGGGCTTGAAAACCAAAATTTTCTGTGAATGCGGAAAAATGAAACAAAAAATCACAAGAACAACGGTGCAATCCGTTTATAAATCGGATAATTAATAAAAGAGATACAATAATAATTTTAAGTTTCATTTTTGTAAAGATTTTGTGTGTTAGGCGATCGGAGACGTCACCGATCGTATGTGGAATAAAAACTATAAATAATTGTATCTCGCTTATTAATTATCCGATTTACGAACGGATTGCACTGATGGTTTTGTGAGTCTTTGCTTTATTTTTCTGCATTCACAGAAAAAAAATTTTTAATTACGTATATATGTTACGTTTTAATTACGTTGATGATGATGATGATACGTATTTATGCACTAAAACTTTTTTGCTAGAAGCTCAAATAGGTCTAATCAAAGGAGAAACCGAGTGCTAGAAATACCACATTGTAAATCAAGGCTTGCTCAGAGACATGCACATTTTATTGCCCCCAGTTAATTAATTCTTTTTTTTTACTGACAATAAAATGGCATTGTCAAATTTTCCTAGTTTTTCATCTTTTAAAAAATTAACACAAATTTGAATTCATAGTGTAAAGGTAGAATCATTCTTACTTTAAAGATCATAACAATAACATAATCTACATTATTTTTAATTTTATATTTTATAATAATTTCCCTTCTTCTTATATAAAATATAACAATATCTTGTATTTTTTTAATGATCTTTTTTTCTCTTTTGCCTCGTGCATGCTTCTTGAAAGAGTGTGAACACATTCACATTGACTTTCACAGTATACCCACAAACAGGCTATGCCTTGGTGGGATTTTTGTTTATTTTTTTCTGATGTATGTGTGAAAACAAAAAAAAAAATTCTTTTGAAAAAATAATAAAAATTAAAAAAAATTGCCCATTCTGAAATAGGTAGTATTTTTATGTACTAAACAATTGATTCTGAAGAATTATGGTGGTGTTTAAGCGAGCAAAACTTCAATACTAAATAGGATGTGGTAAGTGCCAGTGGAAGATAAACGACATTTTACCTTTTTTTTTGAAAAAATTTTGAAACATTTATATCATAAAAAAGATATGTAGGTATTGTACATTTAGGGGATTATTACATGTCACTTTCAGTAGCCAGTTTATGGATTGAAATATAAAATATTATGCTTCCCGAATTCAGAGACACCACGGTAAAACGTGGATGACGTTTGATAATTACGTATAAAGGATTATTTTTCAAATTTATAAAATTATTTTCTTATTTCAGATAACAATTATTATACTAATAACAATAATTGCTTTTTACTACATGAATATAATACCTTACTGGACATTTATATTCAAATAACATATTTTTACAATATGTTTAAAAGGACTTCATCTATAAATGAAGATAAATAAATCAAAAAGCTACCTACTCAGTTTGAACAATACAGGATCAAACATTATTTCGTAAATAAAATTACAGATTACAATACTTACCAATAGAATCGGAGCTGACTTGTCCGGTGAGGTCAACCTCAATACACGAGTTGATGGCGGTCATTCGAGGATTCTTGGCAATCACTCCAACATTGTTTACATAGTTTACCTCCAACATTTCTAGAAAAAAATTATGATGATCAAACTGCAATAATGTACAATACAATTATTGAACCACATTTGAACTACACTAGCAGAATATTATTTTTGTCAAATCAAGAAAATTTAAACAAATTGACTTAATTTAAAACAAAGCTTTAAGAATGATTTTGAATGAAAATAGATAATAATTAGAAATAATGTCATGTAAGCAACGAGTATTTCACTATACAATGGTATTTGTTTTCAAAATTATCAATAGAATTTTTTTTTTTTATTTTTTTTTTATTTTTAACCACCTCAACAGGCCAGGAGGCCCAATTACAGAGGGGAACATCATCACAAACACCAGGCTTGAGAAAAATCACTTTTGATTTTTTGAGTTCTCACATCAATTGACTTTAATAAGAGCTCTGAATTTTGGAAAAAAATACTGATAATCAAACACAATGGACACAACACAAGAGATAAAGAAAAAATTAGATTACGGCCGAGAAAAAAAAGTATGTCCCAAAATGCAATGCTATTTAGGAGGTAACATGATTTTATGAAATGGGGAAGAACATATGCATCAAAAATAAAGTGCAGTTTATGTAAAATTACGTCTGATGATAATATTAGAGTGCATTTTGATTTTTTATTTAATGTATGCTATTTTAAGAATGAATTTTTTTTTTTTTAAATAATTAATTTAAAATATAAAATTAAATTTTTAAAGGCCACGAAACATTAACAATGTTTTGGGGTAATTAAAAATAGTCTCAGCATAAATAGTTAGCCTTTAGATAGGCTTTATATAATTATGTACAGCGCCCTTTCACGAAAGTTGATTTCTCACAAAAAACAGCATTTTATAAATCATCTTATTATTACTACTTATCATTATGTCTCACCGATGAAAGGATTATTATCCACAAAGTCATAAAGCGCCTTGGTGCCGATGAGGAAGGATCCGACCATGCGGCCGCGGTGGATGGTTTTCTTGTTGTTGGTGATGCAGCCCTTGTTCACCAGCTCGATCACTCCACCGCTGAACATCTCCGAGTGGACTCCAAGGTCCTTGTGGTTCTTCAGCGAGGCCAGTACTGCGTCAGGAATGTTGCCGATACCTGAATTTAAAAACATTTTTGTAATTTGTTAATTATTTCATTCATTCATGTATAAGAATACGCCCTAATATTTACATAGACACAAATATTTAACTTTAAGAGTATTGAAGCTAGAAAAAATTGGTGTTTTGCGCTATACTTATAACATGACCAAGTTAGCGGCACACACAAAATGTGGTTGCTAAATGGAGTTTTATTTTTTTTATGATTTAAGGTATTTACCCATCTGAAGAGTGGCGCCATCCTCAATCAGATTTTCCCCGATGACCTTCCCGATCTTGAGTTCCACATCGCTGGGCGGCTTGCCCCCGTGCTCGGGGAGGGGGGTGTCCACCTTCACGGCGTAGTCCAGGTGGGACACGTGGATTATCCCGTCGCCAAACGTCCGCGGCATGTTGGGGTTCACTTGACCTGAAGGAAGGACGAAAACCGTGAACAACAATGTACAAATTAAACGTTAATGTTCCTTAATTAAACCTAAGGGTCTGTATTATTCTCATTCGATGTTCCCCTTTTAAGGATATCGACTCCCAACTGTCCCTCCATCTTTTTGCAGGTCATCCAGGAAGTCGGCGGCCAGGTGGGCAGAGATGCATCACAGATTTGGCTATTCTACTGTCGTCCATTTTCTTCTTCTTTCTCTTCCTCACCCGACAACATCCCGGACTTCGCAAGTTACTTTTTTAATTTTTTTTTTAAATTTTTTTTATAGGGAAAACAACAGTATCGATACATGAACGTAGCATACAAAAAAAGCATGATTACCAATTATAGTAGTTTTTCACATTTATACAATTCAAAGTAGATGGGAAAAATAATATAAAGAAATAAAAATAAAAAGAGTTATGAGGGAAGGATAGGATGATAAGGATAGGTAAAAGGAAAAGAGATGACTGGGAATAGAATTAGGATTACCTTTTACAGTCTATAAGATTTCAAATAATTTTAATTTGAAATTGGATATTAATGTTATGATTTGTTAATAATTTTACCCTACATCCCTAATCTATGTTGCTTTGAAGTACACTTTGAATCAAATTCGAGCTTTCACAGGCAAATGTTTGCTAAGATTCAAGCAAATATTCGACATGTATCGCAATTAGATTTGAGTGTTTGTCAAAATGACGTAGATTGAGATTACGATTAAAGCAATAACTATTATAATATGAAAGTTACTAAGGAAAAACTACAAATATTAGTTTATTTAGGTATTTTATTTTATTTTAAAAAACACTACTGTGAAGATTATATTAGTAAATTTCTTAGTTACCAATAATAACTTTGGAATTCATCATTCCAGCCCTGACGCAGTCCACAGATGTTCCCAAACTGCAGTAGCCATGTTGATCAGGGGGGGAAACCTAAAAAAAATATATAATAATTAATAAACGAAAAACTTTAATTTTTAGTATATCTGGCATTGTTCTTCAGTAACCGTTAAAATATTTTATTGATGAAGAAATTTTTAGGTAGACATTTAAAAAAAAAAACACCACAGCAGTTTAATTAAATCATCAATAGTTATAAAATTTTGCTGTATTGAAATTATAATTAAATCCTTTTGGATTATGCCTAACAAGCTCTTTCCGTAAATATCAATTTCCTACACAAATTGTATGGGTAATCTTTTCTGTGTAAAAACAATGTGTCAGCGTTTATCAAAAATAATTACTAAGAGCAACAAACCATACACAACATGTCTCATCAACGCTAGGCAATTGACTCATCTAATCAAATTTTATTTTCACATAAAAAAATACCTGAATAAGTGCAATATCAGGCTGGAGGATCTTCCTGTAGAAGAGTTGAGGAATATCCTGGAGGAAAATAGGTATACAATCTCCACGACCTTCCGAAACCGCTTTACGGACATTCCCGCCCATAAACATGGACAGAGATCTGGAAAAAGATAATTAAATCAATTAATTTTTATTAAAAACAGTGTTGCAAGATAATAAAAGAAATTAATTTTAATGTACTCTTTGACGGCAAGTAGGTACCTTTCGCAAAGGGCCTACTTACCCCGCAAGAATTTAAATTTGAATGAGTTTAATTATACCTTTTCCAAGCATTTATTTGACTTTTGACAGATCGATTATGTGTCGTTTAGGGATGTCCTAATGCGTTACCGAATTTTTCACAAAAATCGACTTTTTATTTATTTAATTTAATCAATTAACACATTTATATTTTATTTTTGCTCAACATTTTGTAGTTTATAAACATACCCAGACGTTTAAAGCAGAGTTTATATTACGAAAGCGCTGTCGCAATAAATATATTTTTTTTTTTTAACAGTCTTTATTCAATAAAAAATATTACAAAAAATACATAATTTCTTTACAAAAGAAACTTTAAATACAGTCCCGATAAACTCCTTAATTGGAGTTTGTCATCGGGTGCAGGAGCTACAGAAAACCCAAATATGCATAGGACTATTTTATTGTCGTAATGTAAATTGAGAAATTCTGTGTCGCGACAAACAAAGAAAAAAAAACAAAAGAGGTTTTAATTTAAATCACATTTTATATTTTTTTTTTGGAAAAAATCAACTTGAATAATCCTCGTTGCATAAGTAGGCTCAATAAACATCGATATCGATAAATATCGGAGCTAAAGAACATGTGCTTCACTATCGTAAAGACAAAAACAAGAAGTATTGCATTTTTCGGTCTATGGTTGCCTGTCAATAATTACGGAACTTTATAGGCGCCCATGTGTCAAAGTAAAAAAAAAACGCTTGGAAGAGATATAGTGTTTTATATCTTTAAATTCATTATTATAATTTTTTCCCACCAAATTTTGCTATTTTGACAACTGACTGTTATAGTTTTGAATTTAGTTTTATACAAATACACGGATTTTTAAAAATCGGCTTAGCATAAAGTAACCTCTCTGTTCGGGTCCCTTTGTCAGAGTAATTCTGGCATTTATAGGTTCGAAGAGACACTGCAGGAGTCAATAAAGGGCGCACAACACCGCCCTCCAGACTAAGGTAGTCAGGTACCTGAAGATTCCCTCGCAGTCGGGCTCCGTGTAGACGGCCTTGCCCTCGGTGTGCATGTGGCACACCGTGATGCTCTTCAAGCCGCCCTCCTTCCCCTTGGCGGTCATGGCTTCCAAGAGATGGACGGGAGTGGCCGCCGCGCCCTGCACAAACACCGTCTGCCCTGAAGACAAAAAGAAACAAAGAATGTAGTGACTTTTTACGGAATAACCAGAAAACACTCCATGAAATTAAAAAATATAATGTCAAACACTTCCATCAATAATAATAGATAGATCTGTGGATTCGTAAAATAGGCTCTCAAGAAATAGTTTAGGCACCATCTGTTAATGCATTCAAAAATAAATCGCACTGATGCGACTTGACTTGCTAGGCAAAAAAATGATAGGGGCATATATCAGCTTATAGCTGCCTGCACTATTAATAATAATCAATACACGCACTCTCGGGCCTGTAAATTAAAAAATGCGCTGATTTTCGACATCTCCGCATTTAATTATATACCAACTCCTACTCAGAATCCTAATCCAACTTTGATTTGGACTTTAACTCAGTGAATTTAGGTAATTTTTTCAAATAGCTATTTGGAGTCGGAATTAATGGCTCTGTGTGTATAACATTAAAAATATAAATAAATTAATAAATAAAGAAATATGGCCATCTGAAGTGATAGTAGTAGTAATCGGAGTTAGATCCTTTCTAACAACTCTGACGCATTGAAGTTCAAAATACTTCTAACACCTTTACAGGCTTGCCTACATTAATGAATATCTTTTTCTACTTTAATGGGTATATAGTTTGATGGTGACCTTTCAACTCTTGACTCTATGTTTGACTGCCTACTTTCTATATTTTGGCTCACCTTAACGCTTTGAAAACTACAGATAGTTCTTTCTGACATCCATTTATGTATTTTACAAATAAAAGAAAAATATTCCACCATTCAGTAGCCAAGATAACTGTGAAAAAATATTAAGTACCATTCTCTCTGCAAGGCCAATTTATTTTTATTTAAATCAATACTAAACTACGTAAGTAAAGTAGAAATTTATTTTTAACAACAACATTTTGAATGAATACAAATACTTGTAGACAAATTACTGGAATATACCCATGCTGGGCTGATATCAGATATTATTGATATCTCAACAGAGACAGAGAAACTCTAGAAACGAATGTGGGTTATCTAGGCGTTTACAGGGCTTTATGACCTGTCATTGGCTGGGTTAAGTGGCCACTTGATGTATTACAACATTCCCCATTCCGCCCATCATCTGACAACCATGTATGACAAATTTTTGAAACTTGTATAAGTATATGTTGAGTTTGTTACAGAAGAATCCACATGCGAGTTGTGATTTCGACAGATTTTAAATATTTTTAATATTCTTTCCCTAAGCCCTGTAAACGCCTAGATAACCCAGATTCGTTTCCAGAATTTCTCTGTCTCCGTTGAGATATCAATAATATAGATATTTATTATTCATGTCCTTACTTCTTGAAGGTTTGCATAATAGGTCTATGGTATTTTCTACTACATGCCTATAGGCAATTTTGTTACACCTTTCTTACAAAGATGCCCAACCATGGCTGGTTTTGGCATGGTCAGTTTTGGTTTTATGAATAAATATATGCTCACTGGATACATGTTTATAACTGTAAAAAGCAAACATTAAATCCATTGCTATCCTACAAGAGATTGGAAAATCAAGCAACTCACAAAATCATTGATTGTAATTTTTAATAGTCTTAGAGGCTTTAATTATCTATAAAGATGTCATAAATTACTCAAATTTAAAAATGCATTGGTATTTAACAAGAGATAATAATGCAATCACTATAAAATTATTTTAAAATTCATAATTATACCATGTAAGACTATTAAGTATTATTACCATATTATTGTTTATTGTAAGTTATTAAGAAATCTAGTAAACGAGATGTATCATAAAAACGATTCGATAATAATTTAACTATAATAAAGAAAATGGCTTAGGTTATTTAAATTTACCATCAATATCAGTGAAAAAATCTTAATTAAAGCTTTATGGTACTAAGGAGATAAACGTCTTATTTTCTATTTTTTGTATCTTTTAGCAAAACAACAAAACAGTTAATTTTAATTGAGAGACAATACTAATCGTAGATAGATCAGAACTATGGGACGTAGACGTCGTAGACCTGACTTGAGAGAATGCATGGTAACTGGCAGCTGATCGCTTGGCTTCGAGGCAGTTTATGAATCCCATATGCTCCCCATAGGGAAGCGGATATGAATGATGGTGATGATGATGTTATTAGGCTAAAAAACTTTGTTGCTTATGTGATTGACATATTTATTATATTTAAGGAAATAGTAATATTTAAAAATCATAAAACATTTATCGGTATAACAGTATCTGTTTTTTATTAACAAACGTAATGCTGGAGTTTGGATATAGATAATATAATACAAATCAAATTTGTAAATAATCCATATTTACAACGGTCAGCATCTGAGGTCAAAGTTTTTTAATCATAATAGAGTTAATAATAAACAAAGATACAGACATTAAAACAATAATATTTATATCTCCAAGTATCCTATTATGAATATTTTCATACTCCGAGAACAAAACAAATAATTTTTCTGGGTTCATTTTTACATAATGTAATAAGGCCCTTCTATGTAAAAAAGAAACTATATCAAACGCCCTGGATTGGCGCAGACTCGTCGGATATCGAAGGCTGAAACTTCCAGGAAAATGGGCCTTTCTATAAATACGACAATGACTGTCGCCGGGTGTTTGGTGATTCAGTACAAGTCACAAGAAGCAGTCCAGTAAAGTGCAATACTTTGCCAATAGTCGGAAACAATCAATCAATTGTACAACCAACATTTTCACTTCACTTAAATTCTTGTTCGAAGCTCAGCATCATTAAAAAAAATATATACTAACTACTTAGGTACTTCTTTTGTTTATGTTTAATGGAAAAATCGAGGTAAATTGATGTTTTTGGTTTCACAAAAATAGAAAAAAAAGGAGTAAAAAATTATTTTACTATTTTATATACATTAAAAATAGTGCAGTGCGCCTATTTTTAAAATACTTCTACATTAAAATTAATCGCAAATCAAAGATCTATAGTAGATACTAATGTATCTAAATACATACTTGTAATTAATTATGATCTTGCTTTGAGCATCTAATCTGATAAAAATAGCTCTGCTCACTCATCTGAAAACGCAATGTGCACAATATGCATAATCATATATTTCAATGTCCATGCTATATTTTAGGTCAAATGAATATAATACTGTGCACTCGCATCTTACAGTTAAATGGGATTGGAAAAAGCTCCTTCTCAGTTCGAAGCATAAGTACATATATGTGATTTTTTTTTTAGTTTTATAATTTTATAATTTCTTTTCAAATAAAAAAAAAATAAAAAAAAATTTAAAAAAAAATTATCAATCAATTTGAAAACACCTAAAATTTCTAATTCTTTTAGTGGAGCCTAAGTAGGTACTAAATATATGATTAATCCTTATCATTATAAGCAGACAGCATTTTATCAAATGTGGTTAAGCTTTATAAGATCTAAATTCTTCTTTTCAAATAAGAGTAATAGAGATTTGCATAACAGATAAGAGGCCATTTTCAAGGCGAGTTGAGAAGGCACCATTCTATATTCACAGAGAACACTATGAGTATGTTAGGAATAATGGTGACCTTCTTGTGACATGATATGCCTATTGGCATTTATAATAACCTGATATTAATCTACAATTCTCTTGGTTTATATGTAAACAGAGGTATTAGAAGCAAACAACAATATCCGCTATCCACTAGCTATAACTTTAGGGTGTTGAATGAAACAAATAGATCTTTTTTTGACCAATCATATTTTCTTCTCTAATCCATAACTTTCAGAACACTTTTTTCGTGTGTTTAGGCATGGTTGTGAAAAATAACAAACCGACATATTTAATTCAAATTCTTACAAAAAAACTAGCCACATGTTTATGTTTCATCCGTTCAGACTTCATCTTGTCGCCCTTCAGGCAAAAGTCACTAACTCTGGTTTAAGAAAAATTTGATTTGAATTACAAATCATAGAAAAGGTAATGATATTAACCAGGCAAATGTTACTTATTTAGAATCGTTAATTTATAAGCAGAGATTTGACCACTTTTAAATACAATTAAATCACGAACACTGACTATCTGAAAACAATGTTTCTGGAGATATAAACTTGCCTGATAGTGGCTTTTGGCGATGATATGTAGTCATGTAATAGTACTCAAGTACCGGCTGTATTGAAAATCAGTTGTTTTAGATAATGCATAAATCTGTGTGCTGAATAGGTGGCTATCTATCGCCTACTATCTACCAGGACGGGACAGTAATAATTTTATTTATCTGAAGTAGATATAATCCACCTAAAGTGCTGAACTGTCACACTCTTAAACCTCAAGTGAGGATCAGCGATGGTCAAACCTAATGCCAGCTCTAAACCCACGTGAAGTTGACTGAAGTTGGAGGGTGTAGTAGGTCACATTGTATTTCTTCATGACATGTTCATTCTTCATTTCTACACCCATTGAATTTCCAATGTTCTTCTGCGAGGAACTTCAGCTAGCTAAAAAGCTAAGATCTTTCTTGGATCAGGGCAGGAATCACCAATATATCTATCTATTTGTATTTAATAATAATTGTTACTATAATAATACACATTAATTCCAAACTTTGAGGTGAGGTTCTTAAAGAAAATATAAAATAAATGCACGCAAAACAGTAAAAATATGAAAAAAAATATACAGAAAGTAAACAAAAATAAAATAAATAAACAAAAATATTGAAAATTTCAGTGATTAAAATATTTTTAAAACAAAAATGAGCAAGTAATGATGCGATTAAATTTTCAAATAACTACAGTGACCACTAGATAATGTTATGGAGAGGCGGGGTTTGCACCAGCATACATTACAAATACTTGTAGAGAGAAGCAAGTACATTACTACTAATCTAGTAGCTAATGTTATCTATTCAATTACTATTTCAATTTATGCCCATTGACTACAAACACATCTGTCAGAACCCAGAACTGTTGGTATAGAAGCATAGATAGATAATCAACAAGAACTAAGGAGAAAACCGCTTAATTTTTTTAATTAGAAAGCCCCACCCTTTCTCTAGATTAGTATTTTTTCAGTCTATACTGGATTTTCGAAAACTAATTTGCGAGCAAAGTTCGTAGGTTTTCAAGGCCTTTAAAATAGAGATAATTTTTTCCTGGGTTATTACTACCTAAATATGTACATAACTTAAATTTTTTTTACAATCATAATTTACGATACGTCAATGCATTTTCGCCGATAAATAATAATCGGACAATTTATTAAGCGCCATTTTATCGAAAAATCAACAAGAAATATTACGCCAGAAAAGCGATATACTTATGTATAAATTTTTTTTAGTCATTTTTCTAATTATTTTTATTTTTCATAATATTATGTTTTCTCGTGTTTTTTCCGTAGGCTACTAAGTATATTTAATAATCGGATAATATTCCACAAAATATTTATCCATCCAAACGATCCATAATTTTTTTTTTAAACGTAAAATTAAATTCAGAATATTTATGACGTCACAGGTCACGTGGATGTCGAGTGTAGATTTTACTCTGACCAATAGCTGAATAAGTAGAGTAAAATAAAATTGGCAACGCGCGCCTATTTTTAACTTAAACAATCATCGCGCATCGGCAGATCGGACGCAGCGTGGATTATTTTTTATTTTTGATAAGATAAAGCCAACGCGTGAAACGAATTCACTAAAAATTATGTAATTTTGTAAATAGTAACGACCGTAACGCCCTGATTGCGGATAAATAAAATAATAGCAATAATTTTAAAAAAAGATTTTACTTGAGGTTACACCACGAGGCCAGCGTTAGTAATGTTGGTGTTTTCAAAATGATATTCCGGATTTGTAAACGGCCACAAAGAGTACATACTTCAAACTATTTCCTGCATAAATCCGCAGACCAATTTTCGAAAGAAAAATAAGAAAAAAAAAAAAAAAAAAAAAATACTTTTTCACCTTTCAGGATAACTAAAGTCGGAAACAAAAATCTTGATGTATGTATTTTCTGATATTATTGATATCTCAACAGAGACAGAGAAACTCTGGAAACGAATGTGGGTTATCTAGGCGTTTACAGGGCTTATGACCTGTCATTGGCTGGGTTAAGTGGCCACTTGATGTACTACAACATTCCCCATTCCGCCTATCATCTGACAACCATATATGACAATTTTTTAAAACTTCTATATATATGTTGAGTTTGTGCAGAAGTATCCACATGTGAGTTGGTTTTTCGACAGATTTTTTATATTTTTCCCTATAGTGACATCTGTTGAGAAGATAGTTAAGCATTTTTTTGGCAATCTAACTTTAACCCACTTAACCCAGCCAATGACAGGTCGTAAGCCCTGTAAACGCCTAGATAACCCACATTCGTTTCCAGAGTTTCTCTGTCTCTGTTGAGATATTAATAATATCTGATATCAGCCCAGCATGGGTATAATCCAGTAATTTGTCTACAAGTATTTGTATATGTTCAAATGTTGTTATGTATTTTCTACTCATAGAGTGAGTTTCATTCACTTAAAATTTTCCGAGCCGTTAAAATTCAATATTTAATTGAGGCCTTGAGGTGCTGGCGCTATATAAATTATCCATAATAATAATAACAGAAATAAAATAACACAACAAATTCTTGGGGAACTAGGGGGCAGTTTTTATTGTATTATCTTACATGTCCGTAAAAACAAAAATCCCATTTTATGTTACGTTGCGTTATACTATAAATATTTAACAAGCATTATTTACATGAATATTTTTAAATAAGTACGATAATTTACAAAAATGCAATTGTTATTTCGTATTGATTGATTGCATTTTACAGGTAGATAGATTGATAGATGGTTTTAAATTATGTATTCCGAAATCGGCAAATAAATTAATTAATTATATTTTTAAATACCTCATGATACTGAGTACCAAATTTAATGACGAGGGAGATTGTTGGTCTAATTTCTTACTATGCTATCATAAAATAAACAAACCTCATTACCTATCGACTTTGACCAACACAAATTAATTAGTAATTTTCGTTAGAGATCAGCTTTATCATTCACTCATACTAGACTACAAAAAATAGAAAGGAAGAAATTAAAAATGCTTTTGAAAAGCATTTCTACAATTATTTGAATTGAGAAAATAATTATTTTATTTTTTAATTACCACTGCATATTTCCTTCCTTTACCTTGATGCATAATGCATTGTATTGACACACACCAAGTAAAGCGTATTTTAATAATTTATGACATGAAGCCAGAATTACCAGTCTTACGCATCAGAGCCAGTAAACATACAAATTAGTATTGTATTTAATGAAGGATTTATCAATCAACTGTCCAAGAACTTGCATGAATAAGTTTTGTTTTTAATTAATTAATACTTAGCTATTATTGTGTTTAAATAGCTATGAAAAATATTGTAGTCTATATTTAAGATATGTTTTTTTCAATAATAAAAAAAAAATAAAAACATTGAAACCGCAAGTCGTAACGTACGTGACGTAGGCACACACACATGAAACGTTTGAGATTCGCTGACATTTAAATTTAAAAATGTCAAATCAACTTTTTAAAGTTGTAATTAGAACTTAACAAGATAAATTAATCAACAAGAAATTCGATTGACAAGGACCAAAAATACAAATAAAACGTTTTTGCAAAACAACAATTCGATAGACGAACCTTCTTCACATTTTTCGATCAATTAAAATATGAGTTATGTATTATAATGGTGTCGAAAACAGCGGGCGGAATCTAAGTTGTCCAGCTAAATATACAAATACAATGTCTGTACAAAGTCCACAAATACAATAATTAAACGGGTCAAATTCGTGGCACGGCACGGGAATTATTTATTATTTATCAATACTTTTATTACCTGATTTTAGACATTTTTTGAAGGCTTCATCAGCGGTTACCCATTCTGGGTTCTCTCTGCAGCGGCTGAGCTGGTTCATTCGTATAGGTATAGAAATTCCTATTAGATTTTCCACTCCTTACTGACGCTACACCACCAAATTGATTCAAAATAACATTGGATAATTTGGGCAACCTCTTAACGACAGCGGCCATTTCGGACGACCCGAAGAGTAAAATACCCACAAAATAAGATATTTTCCACTAGATAACCAAACCCCGAATCCTATATTTTGTCCAAAGAGTATAGAGAAAACGACACAAGCACAATTGGACAACTAGATAACGCCAAAAAAATTTGACAACTGCCGTCAGCGGTCAGCCGTCTGCCGATTACTGTCAATTTGCTGTCAGCAGCGCCGCCAGCTCTAGCGCCGAACGAAAAAAATAATACAATCTCTTTTAGGGTAAGTATTATTAGTAAAATATCAAAGATGTCACTGTAATCTTTTAATGCAAAAAGTCCATATTATGCGCACTTTATATGAGACAGAAAACTGTACAGATTATTTTCCAGTTTGCATGAAATATTTATTTACATAAGGTTTTCATATTACGGTAAATTCTTATTTTCAAAGGGTTGTTAACTCCATTTGAAAATTAATCATTTTTAAAAATATGAAAATCACATAAAATCATCATTATCATCATCATACCATATCCGCTCCCTATGTGAAGCATATGGATTCCACAAACTGCCTCCAGGACAAGCGATCGGCCGCCAGCTACCGTGCATCTTCCCAAGTCAAGCCCCTCAGCTCTGACGCAAACTGCCAATAAAAATTGTGGGCCCTAGTTAGGTGCCATGATTCGCAGCCACAGAGGAGATACTTTAATTTTTTAGAATAAGAAATTGCAGCTTACCAAATATATCTCATAAAATTGCGTGACAATACTAGGGACAAAACACTAACTCATTTTAAAGGACCTCACCTACTTACGATATGGGGTTTCTTATATCAGTACAACTGTAGTAGTAGGTACCATGCATCATGTTAGGTCAAAAAGAAATATTTTCCAGCGCATTTTTTACACTCATTGGACTGGACTTGAAGTGTAAAACTGATCATCTTATTACCGAGTAATAAATAATCACGATACGCTGCACTCTTGTGTATATTCAGTGACCTACCCATTTCTTTTTATGGATCAGAAAACTGGACAAGATTCTGTTCAGTTTGCAAACTGTCCCATGTAATAAAAAATCTGGATGGAATATTGAATGGACTGCGCAACCTTTGGCTGACCTAACTACTGTTAATGTTTCTTATGTAAAAGTATAAGTAGATATTGATATATAAATTGAATGCCTTTAAAAACGTAAAAAAACAAATAACTTATTTACATTATTAGCTATATTAACTATTTCTTGTTTGCAAACATACGATAATATTATATAACTTGGGATTGCGATTAAAAAATATATAATCAGCGTGCCTTTTGACAGACATAACAATTTACTAAACAAGTAACTGTTAGTTATAGAAAGCGCGCATATAAAGGAAAATAAGTAAAAAAAAATAAGACTTTTTAATCGGTTCTTTTTTCAAACTCAACTATGCTTGCTAAAGATTTTTATACTTAGGTTGATTAGAATGAGATTAATGAGTATTATAATAATACAAACTTCTGCTGATGTAAATTGTGAGTCAAAATGCACAATAAAAAAATCATATATATTGCTGCTAATGCTGCGAAATGTTTGCAGAAGCTGACTATAGAATTTTTGTTTCTCTATTGATCCCCATAAATAACTAATTTCACACCAAAAGTGAAGATAGCAGTCAGTGTTTTAGCATGACTCATACACTTATATGCACTAAAAATTTATTAAATAAAAAAAATAATTTATTTGGTATAGTTTTATTGTACTGTAATATTTATAACATCAATACACAAAATACACATCTAATAAAACAGCGGCCATTTTAATCGTCGACAGTTTCTTTAAATGCATTATAATAAACTTCAAAATAATTTTACAATATCCCATTCAAAATGAAAAATATTTTTGACAAAATTGAATTAAATGGCTGATATAAAATCACAATAATTTTTTAATTTTAGTTGGAAAATGTTTTTAAAAGATAGCTGTCACCGATATTAAAAATGGCATTGGCCATTATGTATCGACATTAAGTTTTATTCAGAAAATTGACAATAAATTGAACAAGATTTTGAACATAATTCTGTCTAATAATCAGGCTTTAGAATTTGCTAATCTTATTAAATACATATATATATATATATGTATATTTACAAGAAACAAGTTCGTGAAAAATAAAAACTAAAAGTATACACTTTTGAATAACCTAACAATTTTATGAAAAATAAAGGCGGGTAAAGTAAAGTTACTGAATTTTAACTGTTCTACAAAACAGATATGTATTGTAAAACTAACTAATAGGAAAACATACCCTTAAATTTTTTATGTGAACTATACCCAAAGTACTTTTATTATGGGTATTATTCTTTGTTATTTTAAATGTCATGCATTAAATTACATATAATCACCAGTGGCATGCACAGAGTTTTTAATCAGGGTAGGCAGTATAAAAAATAAACAATAATTCTATTGAATATACCTATCTAAAAAACAACATTTTCGAAAATTGTAGTGCCATGCATGCCAGTGTCTACCAATGGTGTGCGGTGACTTTTGAAACACGGCATGCAGTCATGGGGAGGAAAAAACACAATTAAAAAAGAAATTTTCATTTTTTTAAATAATTTTCATGTTCAAAAAAAATGCAGTTGAGGATCGATCCTACGACTGCTGCGCTGCGTGAGGTCTTAAAAGAAAGCGCTTTATACACCGTGCCAAACCAAACTGTACCGGGGTCATAATTTTTACACTACTAAAATTAAATACAAAAAGCACTGCCTTTAAACGACAAATTTTGTTGCAAAATTAACACACACATTCACATTAATTTATGCGGAGAATAAAGATGATATTTGTTCCTGAAAAAGGGAAAAGTTAGTACTTGCTTACTGACAAGATTTTGTATGTTCATTGGGTGGCGGAGCCGCAGCGCTTAGCATGGCTAGTGATTATTCGCGGGTATGTTTGATATAAGATAAATTAGTTGGGAGTATTTGTGAATTTTGGTTACTATTTTAAATTATAAGTAATTGCACTTTTTATTTGTATGCTATCTCTGTAGGGCGGCCGACAATCACCCTCCAAATCAGCAGGTACAAGACCATTGAAATTTAAACATTGTAATTCATCACATTTTAAGTAATGTAATAAAATGTTAAAGACACAAAAAAAATATAGAAAATGAAGCGCCCAATTCAATGATTTAAAATTACCTAGTAAAGAATACAATAAATTAAATTGAATTACAAAAATATTTTAATTATTACTTGTACCTATTCAGTCAATTTCAATTGGAGTATTTACAACTTCTATTATACAAACATCATCATCTTCTGTTTCTTTATTTGGAACCATGATAGTTTCCTCAGCCTCGTCGTCAAGATCCCAGGTAACATATTCTCTTAAAGTAACGGATGGAACTGTGGACAGTTGCTTTTTCTCAGTTCTCACAAAGACCCATTTTTCTTGACTGCCTTTTCTTTTCTTTTAGAGTTCTTGCGGCTGTATTTCTTATTTGTTGATTTTAAAAGTGAATCGTTGACACTAAAATCATTACATGACTGATTCATCAAGGACTGAAGAGATTGCTGGGTGGAATTATTAGCATATCTAATTCCGTTGTGATTTGTCGGTGTTATTGAATCTTGCAAGTGCAAATTTAAATCAGGATTCTTTGCAGTGTTGTCAGTATTCACACTTCTAAGTGACGGCTTTCCACTAGTGTTTTTTTCAACATTTTTTCTCGACACAAATCTATCATCTGTCGTTGAACGCTGATCATATTCAGTATTTAAAATATGTGATGACATCGCTTTTGCTATGTCATTTATAGCGTTTTTAGGGGAGTTTTTTTGCGTTTGCTTATCTGCAACAATTTTCTTAATATAAAAGTTTCCATTAACAATTTGGTTGCTTAAAATAATAGGTTTCAATGTTTGCCGTTGTTGGTTGCTTAAAATAACAGGTTTCAATGTTTGCAGTTTTTGGTTGCTTAAAATAACAGGTTTCAATATTTGCGTTTGATCAGTGTTAATACTTAGGTGTTTATCGAGAATATTATTATTTTTTTTTGAGTAGATTTGTTAAAAGTTTTTTGTGTTAGTAAGCTCGGAGAGCATTGATCGTCTTCAGAATTATTGTGTTTCTTGTTATTTGCGACATCTTCTAGATCGGTGCTTTTTCTCTTCAAACTAAGAAGTTCTTGGTCCGTATGGACGTCAGATAAAATGGTAATGTTGCTAGGATTTGGTTCCTCGGATTGTGGATTCCCCTCAGAATTGTTTGACAATTCTTCGAGTGAGTCGCCACTACATTGGACAGTCTCGATAGCATTTAAATCATTAGATTGGATCTCTTCTGTTTGACAGTTGGCATCATCTTGTATATCACTAGGGTTGGGAATATTATTATCATCGATCTGTAAAATAAAGATTACAATGTTGAGAAAATATTGTTACCTCTACATTTCACCACGAAGGTGGATGATTGATCCATCACTGAACCGGTCAAAAGAATAATCAGTAAAATAATTGTAAAAAGCTAAAAAATAATAGTTTAAACTGTGGGAGGCTAGAATCCCAAATCCCAACCTTTCATGCGCTTGGTAGCTGAAAGACGTGTTATGATCTTGCCTAGAAGATTTTTTGCAAAAATAGGACTTTTTAAATAAACAGATAATAGTGATATCTCAACAGAGACAGAGAAACTTATGTGGGTTATTTAGGCGTTTACAGGGAAAAAACAACATTGGCTGCTTACATGGTTGTCAGATGATGGGCGGAATGGGGAATGTAGTATACATCAAAAAAAAAGCATGATGTACCCTAATAATAGTTCGTTTCACAAGTATACAATTCAATAGATCAATAATAAATATAAGAATAATCCAGTATTTTGTAAGAAGTATTTGTATTCATTCAATAAGTGTTTTTCTGTTATGTTGTTTTGCTGTTTTTATGGGTTTTTGTAGGTTTTGTGTTGCTGACGTTTCGTTCAGGGCTGATGATGGACACTGCAATGTGTTCTGAAACGTCGGCAACACAAATCTTGCAAACTGGCATAATAACCCAGAAATCTTTATCTGTATTCTGAAGGCCTTGAAAACCTACAAACTTTGATTATTCAACAAATTATCCAGAAATAAATGTTTTCATTTTAATTTACTAAAATGATATATGAATGATAAACAGAACTTTACAGTGATGTTACTAACATAAATTTTACATTGCATTGCATGTAATAAAATGATCAAGATACACTGCACTTGGTGTACCGATGCAGTGCCCTATGCACCATTAGGTATTAGTAGTAGTCTGTTAGTCACATTTTTGTAGAAGTGATGTATGAATATTTTTTAATTACCTAAATAATAAAAAACCCAATTTGACATCTCAACAGAGACGAGAAATTTGGAAGGGAATATGGATATCTAGGCGTTCACAGGGCCCATGACCTGTCACTGGCTGGGTCAAGTGGCCACTCGATGTATTACAACATTCCCCATTTCACCTAGTATTTGATATCCATATCTGCCAATATACAGCAAAATGGCGCGACGCTTCACATCTGAACCCTCTCTGTCATCCATTGAGAAAATAGCTAAGCATTTTAGCAGAGACCTTTATGATTGCAAGTGAGATTCTTACCGAATTATATCACCTACTAGGAAACGCCTGAAGATGAATCTTCAATTTTTTATGCTTATAACTTTTACCAGCTAATTTTTATAAACAACATTTTGAGTGTGAAATTTCTCGTCTCTGTTGAGATGTCAAATTGTAATTATTAGCCCGTAATGGGTGAAATCCAGTTTTTGTCTACAAGTATTTGGACACACTCAAAATGTTGGTAATAAAACACCCGTTTATGGACCCACCTGCTTATTTGATGTATTATTAAATTCCACCTGGGTCACATTTTGTTTTTCTATTTGTTTTTTGAGCGAAGCCACTTCGCCTTGTAACAATTCATGTTTTTTTTTTCAAGTGATCAATATGCAACAGTAGGTTAGTTCCCTGCAGCTTAAGTGCTACCTTAAGTTCGACACAGGTTAGCCTCAATTGCGATATCAACAACTTGATAGAATTTTGACCCAGATTTCTGTAAAATTAAATTAGGTTAACAATTTAGAAGGGAAATAACTATCCCCACTATTCAGATCTGCCATCTAATCACCAAAAAGCCGCTAAGCGAAAAACAAAAATTTGGTTTACTAGCAAAAAATTAGGAAAATTTTGCATCTAGAAGCTGTGAAGACTTGCAGTTTTGTTAAATATTAATGTCTTGAGAAATACCACCCTATGGATACCTACATGAATTCTAATTTATTGATTCAATGTTATTAGGTATTTTTAAAAGTGAACTAGGTTCTAAATTCAGGTCATATAATTTGTGGGAGTTGCCAGTTTACGCACAGTTTACTAAATACACACTCCACCAATTGGCGTGTGCAGAATTTCTAACAGCGAGCTAACTCCGCCAATTCGTGGAGCTGGCAGTGAACCTATTAATGAATTGTTCAGCAAAAAAGCCATAAATCGCTCAAGCTTCCAAAGACTTTTTTTTGCTCGTAAACAAAATTTTGTTTTCTGCACTTAGTGGCCTTTTAGTGATTAGACGCAGAGATGGTGCTTCTGAGTTGCATTTTAAGTAAAAGCTACTTACTCTGCCCCAAAATCTAAAGAAAATTCATTATAGTTTATATCCATATAATCATCGGAAACTGCATCTGGAAAAATGAATTTTGTTTTGGTGATCATAAATAAACATGTTCTGAATCAAATAACCAAGTTAATACATATGACATATTGGGATATATCCAATAAAATATGTTTTAGTACTAACCTGTGTTGAGATTACTATATTGGTTTTCAAATACGGTGGTACTTAGAGACATCTCGTATTTTTTATGGTATTTTACACAACACGAACTAATTCCTGAATTTACAGTATAATCTAAAAGATAGATTTAATTATCATCCATTGGTTTGATTTTGAATAATTTCGCTGTTAAATTCACTTACTGTTTTTGTTTTATATTACAAAAAATATGCTTTATAACAAACGTCAAACGTCATTTTTTCATTTCTCTATGTGTACTTGTGTACAGCACAGATTATATACTATATGGTGTGGTGTACAGTAACGAACTGTAGGTATTATCTTTGCAATAACGGTAAGCGGTAAGGTAAGTGGCGGTAAGATTAATTGGGTGCACGTTTGAACATGTACCCATACACGGGTGTTCGAAGATAAAGAAAAACATGACAGTGAGTTGTATTTAGTTGTGTGTAGGCTTGGGTAACTCAATATAAATCATTGAGCTGCAGATCAGCTCGCAGCTCAAGCAGTTGAGCTTGAGTCGTGAACCGGCTCGCAGATCAGCTCAAATTCGACCCGCGCAAGGAGCTGTGAGCTGCGGAGTTACAAAGTGTGCAGCGAGCTAATGGCGAATAGCGAACTGTTCCATTGTTGACGTGTTAATTTATTTCAGTTGTTTAGAACATTACAGAAAAAATCCAATTTATTTTAAATACTACTACTTTCCCTTATCCGCACCCAATGGTGCATAGGGCACTGCATTGGTACACCAAGTGCAGTGTATCTTGATCATTTTATTACATAAAGGCAAGATGGTCAGTCTTACGCTTCAGTACCAGTCCAAGGTATCACACATGAAATATCAATAAAAAAATCTCATTTTAAATAAATATTTCATGTTGACCCCCTACGGGAATCGAACCCGCGACCTCAGGCACGGTAGCCAAATGCGCTACCACTATGCTACGAGGCGGACATTCTAAATACAAATCAATAATAAATCATACATGACAATAGATAGTTATGTTATTATAATGATATAAAAAAGTATAGAAAGAAAAAATTATAAGTTAGAAAGTGCTTTCCTAACGGAAGACCCACTGTCGTGAAATATGTCGACATCCGAGGTGATGCGATTAAGTAGCAAGATTGCTCTACCAACAGGCATAACCATTGGCAGGTTGGTTCTGCATCGTGGTAGGTAAAAAAAATCGATACTGTCTTTGACGAAGATAGTTATCAGGTACGAACAGATCTACATCCAACAGAATTTTTGAGTTATGTATGCGACCACCAATCACCTGAAAGAAGTGAAACACCCAAATGGACGTCCTCCTCCTCCATAATGACTGATAGCCTACCATCCCTAGTAAAAAGCTCGGTTGGGAAGAGCCAAGGAAAATATCCATATTCCTTTAGGTACAGAGTAGCGTCAGATATTTCTTCTGTACTCTCTCCACCATCAAAGCGTATCGAGCCTCATGTGTGGCGGGACCAAATAATCGAACTAAAACTTCTCCAACCTGACTTCTTACCAAGGAATTTATACACATGTCCTCATTCGTAAACTGATGTGTTGGAAAAAATAAGAGTTAATCGCGTTGACATAATAAAGTTAAATATACTACCTCGGCAGCTTGTGCGCCAGGAAGTCCCGGTCGTGGAGGTGCGAGAGCATTGAGAGCAGGAACCCTGGAGTTGTGAGAGGTGGTGACGCGAGCGAGCTCGCGAAGGCTCGCTCCACCCGCTCCACTCGCTCACTCGCTTCCACAGGGTGAGAGTGAGCGGACGAGGTGAGACACCTGGAAATCATTATTTTAATTGTACGGTAAGCAGCTGCGCTGTGGTTTCCGCGTTGAGCTATCATGCATGAGGACGGCGGGTAATATTCCAGAAATTTTAATTTGTAATTTTTATTTTTAATTAATTTTTGAAATTATTTTTTTTTACCACCTCAACAAGGCCAGGAGGCCCAATTACAGAGGGGAATAACGTCACAACACCCCAGGCTTGAGAAAAAATTCTTTTTTTTTTTGTTCTCACCGGAATCGCACCGGAAACCTCCGTATCGTGAGTCCAGCGTCTTAGCCATTACGCTACAGGGCCGCCAACTAATATGATAATATAATATATTGGAATATCATATATGGATTATCAATATTATGAAATGATTATTCCAATATATGGAATGATTTAATTAATTTTAAAAAATTAATATTATACAATTTGACATCTCAACAGAGACGAGGAAGTTTGAAAGGGAATATGGACATCTAGCGTTTCAGGGCTTATGACCATGTCATTGGCTGGGTTAAAGTGGCCACTTGATGTATTACAACATTCCCCATTTTCACCTTAGTATTTGATATCATTATTCTGCCAATTTTACAATAAAAATGGCGTGGCGATCGCTTCATCATGGGGTGAACAAGCTCTCCTGTCATCCACTGAGAAAATTGCTAAGCATTTTAGCAGAAACCTCATCTTTCAGGAGTTTCCTAGTAGGTAATATATTTCGGTAAGAATCTCAATTGCAATCATATAAGGTTTCTGCTAAAAATGCCTTAGCAATTTTCTCAGTGGATGACAGAGAGTGTTCACATGTGAAAGGCGTTCGCGCCATTTTATTGTAAATTGGCAGATATGGATATCAAAATGACTAGGTGAAATGGGGAATGTTGTAATACATCAAGTGGCCACTCTAAACCCAAGCAATGACAGGTCATAAGCCCTGTAAAGCCTAAGATGATGTCCATATTCCCTTTTCCAAACTTCTCGTCTCTGTTTGTGATGATCAAATTGTAATTATTAGCCGTAATGGGTGAAATTCCAGTTTTTGTCTACAAGTATTTGGGACACACTCAAAATGTTGTTGTAAATAAATTATATTTCATCATTATCATTTCCTTGGACTAGACAGTACTACCCAATATTACCTCGTGCTTCAAGCCAGAATTAACTAGAAGGTGTGCGGTGGTTTGACTTAACACAGAGGTGAGCACACGGTACACAGCAACCCTTGGTATCTACTGTCATCAGCGAAGGCGATTCGGCTGGCTAGGCCATATACTACGCATGCCTCCCGAGAGCCTTAACCATGCTTCCTATTTTACAAGGACATCAGGTTCTCGGCGTTCGTCCTGACTGTTCGTCCACAGTTGACAATTCGTCGGCAGTTTGCGACAGAGCTTTCGGGACGTGGGAAATTTATTGGGAGGATGCACGGAAACTGGCGGCCCATCGGGTT